>QVIK01000178.1:27775-76674 GCA_003957845.1 Oidium heveae | reverse complement strand
CACTCCCTCGGTAAAATGGGACACCTTATCTGTCTCTGAAAACAATGTACGCCCTTACACTAGATGGCTTGGAATCTATTTTGACAAAAATCTGTCCTTCAAATGGCATGTCACTATTCGTGCTGGAAAAGCAATGAGGGTGGTAAATGCACTCCGTAGTTTAGGCAACAAAACAAAGGGGGCTAGTCCGTATCTCTTGCAAAAAGAAATCCTTGCTTGTGTCCTTCCATCGACTCTTTTCGGATCAGAAATATGGTGGCCCGGTATCAGTAGGCACACAGATCAAGGCCGCGTAAAATCCAACAGGGTGATGGGACACCTCGAAATCCTCAAGAAAGTAGTTTTTTCTAGCGTTAGAGTGATCCTCCCGGTATATAAGACTACTCCTATCCCTATATTACTTCGAGAATCGGGTCTCTTACCACCAGAACTTGAGCTAGACAAAAAATCTAGGCACGCAGCTCTCCGTACGCATTGCCTGGATCGACGCCACCCACTACGCCGCCGTGCAGAATTAATAAAGGAAAAAATGTACAAAGACTCTCGCTTGTCAAGATGGGTCTTATACCTCCCGGAAATAGAATACATTTATCCTCTTATTTGCGATCCCTGGGCTGCTAAAGAAAGCTGGCATGCAAGCCTTAGGCGTGTAACCAGTCGTTCACACTCTAACATAAATAACATTCCATTCCAAGACCTTGCCGTTTACACTGATGCAAGCTGTATAGAGACGCTATCAAGTCCCAGAGCTGGGGCAGGGGCCATCATATATCAGGCTAACAATGTCGTAACCCGGTCTAGCACACCCCTAAGTCACACACTCAGCACTTTCGACACTGAAGTACATGCTGCTGTAGCAGCTTTAGAAACAGCCCTTTCTCCCAACCTCTCGATACTCAAATGACCTGTGGATCATTTTAGACAATCAGGAAGTTGCACGACAACTCTGAACAACTCCAGTATGTTCCTCGCTACTGAAGTTCATACAGTTTGCATCCCTAGCCTCATTTTAGCCTATTCGTCCTCGTCTTCCACATACACAGCCAGGACATGTTAAAATAATCTGGGTCCCTAGCAATAGCGGTATCCAAGGTAATGAACAAGCAGATTTGGCAGCCATAGAAGCTTGCCAAACGAATTTCAAGCTACCTCATGAGCTTTCCATATCTTCCGCAAGGAATTGGGCAAGAACCACGTTAGAAACAGCTAGGAAAGAATACTGGTTGAATAGTATAACACAGTCATATAGAGATCTGGGTATTAGAAGCTTCACCCACTCTCCACAAGAGCTCAGGTTTCCTCGGCATCTGGTGGCGCATTTATACGCAGCACGCTCTGGACACGGGGATTTCGCGACTTATCACGACAGATTCAAGCATACGGACGCCACAATAACGTGCAGTTGCTCTTCTCTTAAGTCCCCAGATCATGCTCTACGTTGCCCTCTTCCCTCTAGGCGTCTTTCTAGAATTCCAACTTCATCTGAAAACCCTCGCCAACACTTCTTTGGCACCAATAGCGGTACTAAAGAATTCATAAGATGGCTAAACTACACAAAGTTCTTTTCCGAGATCTGCCCTAGACATAGCGGGAGATGACAGCTAGAAACAGTTGTTTACCTCGATCAATATTTTAAATTTTTAAAAAAAAAAAAACTTATTAAATACTGACATCAAGTTATTTTGTATTTCTGTGCATTTCTTATAAATTATGTGGTGTATTTTAATTACTGTGTGCGCAGGATGTAAGGGTCCAACATCAATAATCTAATATTTTAATCAACTGGGCACCCACAATCTAAGTGAGGATGATAGCTGTCCATGCAATCTAAGGCAGTAAGCCTTAGCGTCTTATGTCCCATTAGGGTACCATAAATAGGGCATAGGCCGTAGATAGACGTAAAATTCAATCAATCAATCCAATTAATCAATCAATCCAATTAATCAATCAATCAATCCGTTAGGGGCTGTGCCCGTGGTCGTAGCTAGGCACGTGGCTGTGTCCAGCCTTACTAAGGTTGAATAGGCTGATTAATATTAAGGTTGAGATCTCAACAAACGTATACTCCCTTGCACATATTCAAAGCATCACATTATAAAAACATTATAACAACTACATACAATTTGAAATCAACAATTTGACCGGCTCATTTGACGGAAATAAGCTCTTTACCACCCCCAATTCCCCTTTCTTCACCATTTCCCTTCTCCCCCACCCTCCCCGCATCGACACCACCTCCGCCTACCCAGATATCACTCAATAATGCAGTGGTAAACAGGTCGATTAGAGAACCCGTTCCTCCTTCCAAACGCGCAGCTCAGCATGTCGCAGACCCAATCCAAACAGGTAAATCAGACGTAATTGATACACATGCATACATTCCAAAGGAGCTCGCAGAATCTTCATGGCCCGACAACAGCAAGAACGTGCCTGGTAGACCAGACTATTGGTTTGTACAAGCTTTTTCAGTTGTATGAAATACTGTGGCTAGCTTCAAAGAGGGTGAAGAAAAAGAGATGGCAAAGACAATTCATGCACATCTCCGAACAGCAATTTCGCAGTTCGCAATTTCAGAAACATGTGCTCCCCCGATAAAACTTCTTCAACAGTCTAAGGGATTAAAACCTAACGGAATCCTAAATGTGAACCTACCTAATAAACCAACGGTAGTGGCTACCCATTTCATCGATGCTACTTTAAAAACAACTAATGCCCTACCAGAAACCCCAAAACGTACTCCAATGTCGTGGACAGCAGTGGTTTGTAATGGCCAAAAGAAAACTGGATTAAATGTAGCGCTGGACCCTACGAATGATACAAACCTGCAGCCACAAAAATTTGCAGCGAAATCAATATTTAAATCTTCTCAAAATCCGAGCCTAAATATCAAAAAACAATAAAAAAACACTGATGATATGAGACTTTTTGTCCGCTTATCGAATGACCACGAATGGCGTAAGCTATCCCCAGCTGGAATTCGGGAAGTGGTAGTAAAGAAACTTTCGATTTCCCCAGCGTCTATTGGATTAATCAAACCGGTCCGTACAGGCTTTGCTTTGAGTCCTCGCAATAATGAGGCTCACGAGGCATTTTTAAAATCATCACTTCGACTATCCTCTTTCGGGGCAAAACTTGAACCGGCTACAAGCTGGCTGCCAGTGATCGTTCCAACGGTTCCGAGATACATCCATACAGAAAAAGGCCAGGTAGAAGTAACTAAAGAACTCTTGTGTGACGAAATTGAGAGAGTCACGTCTATGCGTCCCAACTCTATCAAATTGTATGGCCATAGTCGTGTGGAAGCCCCCTATCGAACTTGGTTGGCCCTTTTTACCAAGGCCCCCCGTCCTGGATTCCGTGTATTTGATGAGTCTGGAATGATGAGGATTTTTAAGAAGCAGCCTCTAACAGACTTTTGTAAACGGTGCAACGGACACCATTCACCAAAAAATTGTTCAAGGGCGCCATCATGCGGAAATTGTGGCTCGACAATGCATAGTGAGGACTCGTGTATGGCTCTTACCAAATGCAGAAATTGTGGAGGTCCGCATAGATCGGACAGCCGCAAATGTCTGGCTCGGCCTACTCGCAACGGAGCTCCTACAAAAGAACAGTTGAAAATTTTCCGTCAAGCTGGTGATCGGGAGTATCAAGCAGTTTTTCGTGCCAAAGCTGCTGAGGAAAGAGTAACAGTACTAGAAGAAAACTCGGACGAAGCACCTAGTCAACCTGAATTTATATTCACGGAAAACACTCAAGCATCATCTGTCGAAGCTATGGCAGGGGATGCTTTGCGTTTATGAAGGACACATCACAAAATGACGTTTCCCCTCACCCTTTACTTAGATTTATGTCTATAAATGTTGGAAGGGGGGGCACAACACAGGATATCGCTTTAGCTCGTGCCTGTGAGTTACAAATCGACGTTCTACTAATACAAGAACCTTGGTGGTCAGGATATACTAAATCTCACCCTTACTACGACCGACATTTACCCCAAAATAGTGACGGCATCCGACCTCGTGCTGTTACCTACATAAGGAAAGCACCGGAGACCATCGTTGCAACTCAACAGTTTCCTATACTAATTAATGACTATTGCTGGGTATTAGTAAATGATGTAATGTTTCTAAATGTATATAAAGAGCCACACAATTCATCGGCAGTATTACCCCTACTGGAGTAGACACCGTCCCGCAGATCAGTTATTGCAGGGGATTTTAATTCGGTCTATTGGGCATGGCAACCTGGCGTTACGAACACATATGGCCAGGGAGAGGAGATTGAAAAGTGGACTGGAGAACATAATCTGTCTTGTCTGATTGTCGGGGAACCCATCCACCGAGCGGGGAATACAATAGAACTTGTTTGGACCAATATTAATGGACTTGTGCATGGGTAGAGCGAGAAGAGTGTGTAACCAGTAATCATTTTCCGATCTTTGGCACAGTAAACAGCATCAAAGCTAAAATCAGAGCGCCGAAGGGTGCAATTCGTGTTCCAAAACACAAACTACCCCAATTTGCAAAAATTGTGGCACAATGGATCCGGCCGGCTGTGACCCCAGATACTATAGAAGAAACAGAGCTTATGGCTGAAGATCTATGTGATGTGCTGAAAATCGCAGTGAAGGCAGTGGGTAGAAGGCCAAACCGGGGTTGTGGCAAATCCGCCCCTTGGTGGACTGAAGAGTGCAAGGTCGCTCGTCTAGACTACAGGACTGCGGTAGCAAACGAAGAGCGAGTTTATTTTGTAAAATTTTATCGAGCCAAAATAGCCACAGCGAAGAAAGAATATTGGAGAAGGAAGGTGGAAGGAATGAAGACTTCAGTAGAAATCTTCAAACTTGTACGGTGGGCGGCTCCAAGACAGGCTAAAATCCCTCCTCCCATTCTACATGAAGGGCAACTTATCTCTGATCAGGCCGAGAGAGCGTCTATCCTACGCGATTATCTATTGGCACGATATGATGCCTCTGACGATCTTACTTGCTGTTCAATACCTGGCAAAAATATAGTACCATGGACCAATGAAGTTACCGAAACAGAGGTGCGAAAGTGCACCATAGGGAGCGGGAACACTTGTCCAGGAGCAGACGGAATATCTGTAGAGTTACTTGCTACATGCTGGGACTCAATAGGTAATTATGTAACTCAACTCTTTCACTCATGCCTGAGACTTGGCCACCACCCTTCTTGTTTCAAGTTAGCAGAAATTGTCTTTCTGCCAAAGGTTGGTAGAGACCCATGTTCTATTAAGGGCTGGAGGCCTATCTCACTTCTCTCTTGTTTAGGAAAAGGTTTAGAAAGACTTATCGCTAAAAGAATGACATATCTAGCTATAGTTTCAGATATTGTGAGTCACCAACAATTTGGGGCATTACCAAAGAGGCCAGCAACAGATTTAGTGTCCTGCGTAGTGCATGACATAGAAGAAGCTCGGACACAAGGCTGGGTATCAACATTGGTGACCTTAGATGTCCAAGGAGCCTTTGATGCAGTCCTGCATAACAGACTGATTTGGAGAATGCATGCTCAGGGTTGGCCTGACTCAGTCCTTCAGTGGACTGCATCTTTCCTGAAGAATCGTACTGTACAAGTCCGTTATGCTGGAGGGGCTACAAGTCCAAAAAGGATCACTTGTGGGGTACCACAAGGCTCACCAATTTCTCCACTGCTATCTCTACTATACATGGCGGAATCCATGCATAGTGGAACCACTAGAGCACGATTCAGCTATGCCGACGATATTGGCATTTTTGGAATAGGTCCCACAATAGCAGATTCAGCAGCAACAGCTCAGCGAGAAGTTGATAGTTTGCTGGACTGAGCTCATAGAAATTTCGTTAAGCTCGACCATGAGAAGTCTGAAGTTGTGCAGTTCCAGGGCCGTAGTCAAAAAGGTTTCGCTAGTATAAAAATCGATACAACTGAGATTGCACCAACTGAACATATAAGGTGGCTAGGCGTGCATCTTGATTCTCAACTATCCTTTAAATATCACGTTGAAAAATGGTGTGAAAAAGGCAATCAAGGTGGCTCAACATTTGCGACGTTTAAATACTGTCAAAAGAGGAGCAGCTCCTGGTCCTTTGGTAACAGCGGTGAATGCATGTGTACTCCCAATAGCAAAATATGCAGGTGATGTATGGTGGCCAGGAATGACGCGACCATCAAGGAAAGGGATATCAACTCCTCAAACTACACATTTCTATAATTTAATAGATAAAACGCTACATTTAGCCATGAGGGCAGCACTTCCAGTGTGGAAAACAACTCCAAATGTAGTGCTTCATAGATAATCGGGCATCCCCCCAGCTCGAGTGTTACTAGAGGGAATTCGTTTACGGGTAGCCGCCAGATTAAACACTCTTGATAATCGTCATCCTTTGAGGATAAGAGCCAGCACTTGTCCGAATGTTGGAACGCAAAAATATAAGAAAAAGAAAAGGATATCAAAGCGACCTGAGACCTAGATGACTCGAGTCCAGAGAGCTTACCGTCAACTCCCGTCAGCTGAGGCAGCTGAAGCACTCGCTGCACCCAAATATAGCAAACAGCCCAGTACGAAAAATGAAGAAATAATCTCACACTTTCGTTGGCTAAGCTCGATTAGTCCACTGGATATTTGTGCTTACTCGGATGGCTCATTAGAGGGCCTTGGCCACTCTTCTTGGGGTTTCGTTCTTCAACGAGGGGGAACAACATTCGAGAGAGGGAGAGGCATCCTACATGGTGGCGAAGTATGTGATGCTGAACTTCTCGGAGCAGCAGAAGCACTGTATGCAGCTCTTCTTGCACGACAAAGTGGAGAAAATATATTGGTTCTTTTGGATAATCAAGCAGCTGTTGGGGTATTGAAGACCGGGAGGACGTCTTCAAGCCTAGGGCTCACACGTGTCTTTAACCAAGTATCACAAAACGCAAAAGTAGAAGTCAAATGGGTGCCAGGGCACTCAAATATTCCAGGTAACGAAGAAGCTGATGCTTTAGCTCGGGCAGCTTTATCAACACTTCCTACACGAGAAGTAGTGCCTGGATGTATTACTCTAGCCTACTTACGTCGACTCATGCATTTACGCCGCCAAAATTTAGTAGACGAGTGGTGGTCAACTGCTTGCCTAGCCCGATATCGGGATCTGAATCTACAGATGCGTCGTAGAAAACCTCCAGAACTCTCCCTACCCCGGTGGCTACTACATCATCTTATAGCCGCCAGAACAGGTCATGGAAATTCCGCAGCATATCATCGTCGCTTCAAGTACAAGAATGCTGTTCTAGAATGCAGCTGTGGGCAAGAGACTTCACCAGCGCACTTTATTCGATGTAGAACCCACGCTCATATCACACATAAACTTAGGAAGGGCATGACACTTGACTATTTTACTAGCCAACTTCTTGGCCACGATTGCTTAGAGAAGTTTAAAGAACTCGTTCGGCTTACGGGCTGCTACAAAAACATAGAAATCGACTAATCCTCTGCTGGATGTGAGGAAGGTACACAAAATTCTAATGCTACGAGATAATGGCAGAATGAACGCTAATGTGAGAAATATTAGCACACATTATTAAAACTATTTTCTTTATACAATCTTTCTTTTATTTTCTTCTTAATTTATACTGATAACATCCACTTGAGGTATGTTAAATGGTATGAACGAGTAAGGCATGCTTCCGAGCATGACCCCTGCCGGCTCTACCGGTCCTGGAATTAGTTAAATGTAGGGCTTCGGCCTAGGATCTAAAACTAGATATATAAATAAATAAATAAAAGTATACTCCCTTGCACGCAATCTGGAGAGTATTTAGTATCTGTTCCATCGCTATGTAAATAGTTTGTTCTGTATAAGAATATATAGATTTCTTCTTAGTGGCATTGTGTACATGCATTGACCGTAATTCATTCGCCCCTACACACAATCAATATATTTTGATAAAATGTTTACCGCATCGACACCTGTAGAAACATTTACTTTGAATCAGCTTTTGACATACTGTAAAAAATCCACATCCACATATCCTCTAAAATTTTTTAGAAATCATTGAGTATCTATGCATCGTCAACTGCATCTATATTTTCAAAATCAAATTGTTCATAACCCCAGAGGTATTCTGGTTCCAGTGTGGGTCTCACTGCTCTAGGCCTGATTTCATTTTCGTTTACGGGCTTAGGCGTACCCGATCTGATTCATTGGGACAAAAGAATCCGTAGTGAAATATTCCACATTAAACTAATGGCTTTTCTTGTTTTTGATAGCAATTGTTCTAATATTTGTAGAAGTTGATTCCGACAAGCTTCCAATTAGCTGATTAGAATAACCGGCAATGTACTAACAATTTATTGATGTTTCTACACACTATTGTGCATCCAGTGTGTCAGAAGCGGCATGTAGACAGCGGAGCAAGGAACAATGAATGATAGGCTAAGGGTTGCCATCCTACATGATACACGAGATAGATGCAGCATGCAGCACCACTTGACCAAAAGGTCAGACCAGAATCATAGAACACTGTGCCTTGGTGAATCCCCACGTATATATATATATATATATATATATATATATATATATATATATATTATACAAGATAAGGCAACCCTGACACAGTGGCTTGACTAAGTAATACTCACTGGCTAGATAAGTTATCGTGAGCTAAAGGATGAGCGTTCAGATATAAATGCTGACTAAGATGAGGAGACTTGATTGGTGGGATAATTTGTTACTCTAATAATAACGTCAGTTTAGTGGTTCCTCTTGTTAAAGGGCACTGAAAGATGTTATTCTTGTTTATGTCCAGTAAAGATTTATATTCTATCTCAGGAAGGAAATAACTACATGGGATGAGGATCTAGTATTTATACGAAAGTACGAGCCTATGGCGCGACTTGATGTAAGCAAATATCAAAATATCACGTTGCTAAGGAAACCGGATAAACTCCGGATCCTAATCTCAAGGCAACAAAGCAGCCTGTTACACCTCTACAGCCTACCGGCAGTTTAATTGCTCCTAAATAATAGACTCGTTTTTCGCTTCACTTTAGCGCCTTAATTGCACCATTCTAGAAATAGATGGCTTCTATTTTTAGAAGTGTATGTCATATCTCTCTCCTTTCCAAAATACATCCGATGATAATTTTTATTTTACTGATAGAAGTTGGAAATATGGATTTGTGTATATAAAGCTCTAGATAATCTCTCTAGAAATATCAAGAAAAATATTATTGATCTCTGATTCAATCTACATTTGTGAAGTCTTTACAAATACCAACTTCTACTAACAGGACGGACAAAACCTTAATGACATAGCATTCGGGTAACAAGTCGGCGTACCCGGTCTACCTTAGTATCGGCAATATTTCAATAAATAGAAGGCGGCAAGAAAAATTTAAGGCCGTGATACTTTCGGGATTTTTAACCGATTTATAAGACTTTGGGCAAGGCGGACCCGAATATCGAGAAAAGGGCTTCGATATTTAAGCGCCAGTTATTCCATGATTCTATGAAAGCGATACTGAAAGGTACTGTTATTTAATTCAAGATATAAGGACAATGACTGACTATGACCAGGGCTCAAGGAAATCGAGGGTGGTTGGGATGTGCGATGTGCAGACTGTACTCGGTTCATTTATATGCAATTATGAAGAGACGGTTCTAGTGACGGGAATTAATTCATGTCAGATGTGCCCTTGTTGTTTAGTTCGGAATAAGCAGGAGTTCCATAACATACTCAAAAGCTTTCCACCGCGAACACATGAGTCGACAAAAAAGCAGATTCTACGGCAACAGAGGTATGGAAGGGTTGCGAAGGAAGATGATCAGATCCACTCGCATGTCAGTTTTGCTTGGGAATTGAGGCTAGCCGATGTCCATTAAAGTATTGGGGTAGGTAAACTTACTCTGTCAGCTTAGGAAAGGAGTGTTTCCACACATTTACAATGACGGCAGCGAGAGCGCGAGGCAAGCTGAGGTGATTGACTGCTGTATAAACATATGTAGTACTTAACATTTACATTACGGTTAACAAATAAGAGAATGGCCTATATACTGTTAAATTTGTCTAAAACTAGAACTCTGTCTTTGGAGTAATTATTAAATACATTATGTGCTTTGCCCTTGATCTAAACTATGAGCATCTCCCATTAACCTGTATTGTGGAAGTTAGGGTTTTAATGTTGTAGTCGCGGAAAACGTCATGTTTAAGTCTTTAAAGCATTACCCCTTTGCAGGAATAACGCGTTTTCCTATCGTAGAGAATTAGGCGTAGCCTGTGACAACAGCAGTGAATCCCTCCGAGTAAAGCACTTAATACAAGCAGTGAAGCACGCACATTGACGTACGTAGCCTAAAGTAGGACGCAGGATGCTAATAAATAGACTCTGAGGAAGAATTGGTCACGAAGATGTAGTGTGTCCCAAGTATATATTTAAGGGACGGTGTGACCCAGATATAAAATTTATAAAATATATAAGTGCTTTAGACTGATTTGACGTAAGATTTAATGGTGTTATTACGACCGATACGTAAGTGGCGTTCTTAATACAATTGGTACAAATTTTACTTGGATCTTGCACGGATCTTGTACTGGGGTGGTGGTACGGATACGCGAATTTTGTGGACATCCCTGCCAAACTTTTTCGTGATGTAGAATTGGATCAACCATCTTCCGACTCAATTGGGAGAGGTACCCGGATGGCATATCACACTGCCATTCGAAGCTATAATTGTGTTAGATTGCTAAAGCTATAATTAAAATTATATCGAGATGTTGCAAAATTGCTACGAATATAGAGATTCAATATGTAGCCAACCAGGCGGGCTTTGGATAAATATGTAGCTTCATATTATCCGCTATGATGCTACTAATTTCTCAAATTCTTACTTGCAGGTTATTAAAAAACATGAGGTACTAGAATATGGCATTTTAAATGAGAAAAAGGTCAATTTCAATGGCGATAACATGTTTGGAAACATAATACCTTTGTTGTCGGATCATAGATTTGCGTATTGCTATCCCTTGCAAGTATTGTAGGAATGACGAGAGTTTGCGGAGGAACTTTTTTTCTAACATGCCGAACAAATGTTATGACTATTCTCTCAGCCTTACTAATTCAGCCCATTTTCCATTTTCGCACCAATTAAGAGAAAGAAGAAGGCCCACTTAAAAATCGCACGGGATTGGTACTTGAAAAATGCGCAGCTTTTTGAACGTTCATTTCTTTTTTCTTGAGAATTTTCTCACACTTAAATTCATCGAGCGTTTAGCGAGGATGATGGACAAGTGGATGAGCAAAGAGACTTATTACAGCAAGTAGAGATGTATTCTACTTACATCGAGGATCTATAATGGTGCAAGTTACTGGCAAATCTAGAGGAGACAAGTTAATTTATGGATAAGGATTCTTAAATTAATTACGAAGGCTGAGGTTGCCTTACAAAATTGGCATTATGGCCCAATTTAAAGCCTGCAGATCAGAATCAAATGTGAAAATCAGGTCGGAATATGATCAACTAATAATTAGTTGGTTGGTTTTAAAATATATGTACATAAATACCCCACCAAAAAAAGAAAGAAAAAAAATACTCGCGCCTGCACTGTCTTCTAGCCCTTCGAGATTCTAGTTAAAATTTGCAAGAGGGTGAAAATAAAGGTTGAGAAAATAAAGTGCACCGGGTGATATTATTAAAACTAATAATAAATTTTAACTTATTCGTTAAGGACTCATAATTTAACTTTACTACTGATCGTAAGCTGGATAAGGCTAGCGATAAGGATTTGTCACAACATCATTACTACTTTTATCAGTAGTATTTATAGAGAACCATCGGAAAGAGAGGTATCCATACTCCTAAGACATAATCCGAAGTCATATTTTGGGGCCGGTTTCATCAAGTTTTTTGATAATTATATGTAATACATAGAGTCTCTGATATGACTGTGAATACTGGGGGCCACAAGCGCTGGAGTCGCTAGATTAACGCTACCCTGAACACTACCTTGAACGCTGCCCACAACACTTTCCTCATCAGACGGGTCATATTTGTCGGCTTGATAGCATCTCAACCTTGTACAAAGGAGATCTGCGTAATAAGCTGGAGGACACAAGCTAACAGCTTTAGTGGCTCGCTGGAAAAGATGACACATGTTGTGTGTCAGATCCTCAAGACTGTCGGCATAATTTTGATGGGGAGCCTTAAGTGTGCGATTGCGGAAGATTTCATCGAGAACAACAAAGTAGTGGCAAGGACGTGCGGTTCCTTGTATACAAGCATGTGGCTGCAAGAAAAAATCCCAGGCACGGTTCAGTGTAATGCCACGATCAATCACAGTTCCAGGGAGACAGTTCGAGGACCGGTCACATTCAGTTAGAGTTGCTGGGAAAAATCGAGTATTATGTCTTTTCCCGCACACAATAACAGAAAGTCGAGGTAGTCCTTGCTTGGTCTCCTCGGGAGAATAGAGTTGCCTACAAGCTTTACGTATTCCAGGCACCTCATCATCAAGAACCATACCATACTGACCTTCAGACACACCATCACGGTACATAATAATGTTCTTAGGAAGTCTGCTATTAAATTTTTGCCAGATCTTTAGACGACCAAGTAAAAGACCCTCCACGTCACTAACCATCTCTTGCCGTCCTAACTGAATTCTGAAGTCAGCGGGCCATTGTGCTAGAACTTTATCAACACTAGCAACCATTGCGACAGAGCTGGGAGTTCCGAGCTTGGAGCTTGGAGACGGATGTGTCACATCTAATCCTACAACCATCGTTTCACCCTCACTGATTACACCCAGCTTGGCGGGGTCAAGAGTATGGTTAATGCCACCAGCTTTCATGTTAAACTTCAGAGCAATATTCGCAAAATACTGACTTTGGCCCTTTTCTTTGATAAACTTGCTTCCAATTACGCAAATAGTTTGGATACCAGCCCGGGTATCTCCAATACTTTTTATAATGTTATACAAGGCTGGGTCATCTGCTGCCATAACACAGAGAAGAAATCTAGGCTTATTGTTGCTCTCGCACATCCTTCTGAACAACAGTCCAGTAGATTCGGTATTAACTTGAGTAGCCCTTTCACCACCGACAAGATCAACAGCCACACCATTAGGGACTAGCCCTTTGGCGTTTATTCCATTTCCCTCAAGAAAGTCCTTAAAACCCATGACTGATCTTCTAATCTTGTCTTCCTCTAGTCTAGGACCAGAATTTGTTGGTGGTGGTTTGAATAGAACAAAAGACCAAGAGCCTAATTGGGCATTGGTATGAAATTTCTGACGAGCCATATTCCAGCTACCATTTGATACATTGACACGAGCTCCTTTGTAATTGATTGGAGGTGGAGGAAGTGTTCTTGCATTTACTACAAGAAGGCCTTTGCCAATGTTTAAACCAAATTGAGACTAAAGAAAATTAGAGACCACGTCATTGTGAGTGCTAGTAAGACTCACGCTTGTAGATTTATCGTTAGAATTAAGGCCAAGTAGTGACTTGCCGTCTCGAACAATTGATTCAGCATTTTCATACGGTGTTCGGCACGCCATCTTGATCATTTCTTGCGTTTGTCGGGGACTTAAACGACGGTTAACCTTGTTTCCGGGCAATACGTGGCATACTTCTGCAGGGAGATAGCTAGGATGTTCGCTGTTTCCGACATTAACAACAGGATTCACAGGATCTAAGTTAATCTTTGGGTATCCTAGATAAGTTAGATACTAAAATACGACTCTTTTACTTTCCCCCAAAACTTACGTTTTTTAAAGTAATCATACACACTGACGTAAGAATTCGGCGGAAAGGGGCTTTGTTGGGCACCTTTTGAAGGGCCAGTATCTTCAGAGATCCAAAACTTTACCTTTTGAGGGCCAGCACCATATCCAGCAACTTCTGGTCGATGCTCCTCTTTAGCGCCGTCAGTGATATTTGCTAGACCTTGAATTGTTTTAATTCTTGGAATAACCTTTCCGGTGGTTTTATTAATCTTTGGAGGTAAATGGGTAATTTGTATTCTCATTCCCTTCAACTTTTCTTTCAAATTCACTCGATTTTGCGTCCCCATCTTCTTGTATAAGTTGGCAAGATTAGTTGTTTCAAAAAAGACGGCATGTGTGACATTGATATTTAATAAAATTCCGCCAGTGACTGCCCGAGTACTTCTTACAAATCCACGATAGGCCTCAAGTCCATCACCTAGAGGTCTAATATTGATATTATTTTCTCCTCGTGCCAAGGAAAAGTGCTTATTGCCAGCAATAGTCACAACTCCTGGATGGGATTGAGGATAATGACCAAAAACAACATTCAATGATTGGATAATGGATTTTTGCTCCTCTTCATTGAAATTATCTTTCACATTTGCACTTCCTAGATATTTCACAAAATTCGAAACAGAAAAGAAGGCCGGCTCTTGGAGCTTGACAATGAAAACTCTCGCCTCTTCTCCAGCTTCGTCGTGTCCTTCGGGACTGTAGCGAATGTTCCATTGTGCTGGCATGTCAGTGAGAGGTCGAGAAGCAACTAAAAATGACTTGAAGTCTGTTGCGAATCGTGTCGTAGCTTTTGCAAACTCAGGCCTCTCAAGAAGAAGACTTACAACACGGGCCATTTTCTTTCCTTTGGCTTCGGGTGAAACTGAAATGTTGTACCGTGCAAGTCTCAAATCTTGAGGAACATCAATCTTGAAATAGTTTGCATAAACAGATATTTGTTTTCCTTGAGTTCCGTACCCAGGTCGTAGAGGGAGATTTGAATCCAGCGACATTGTAGCCGAGTTTTCCATATTTTTGGCGTTAGCCATAAATGCATCTTCCAGTTGCTTGGTTTTTGGATCTGATGGGGTCAGGGGAGCATTGGGGTCGCTAAAAGATGATTAGAATCTGAAGTTTTCATGTTGAGATTAATTTATCACATACCTGAAAACTTTCTGCTCTTTCCTTGTTGGACCTCCAAATCCACCACCTCCTCCTCCACCTCGGAATCCTCCTCCGCCGCCTCCTCTGTAACCACCACCGTCACCTCTGCCGTAACCACCACCTCCACCGCCACCTCGATATCCACCACCACCTCTATTTCCGGCATCACCACCGTATCCACCCCGACCTCTTGGAGGTCCTCCTCTACCACCTCCACGGCCACGTGATCCACCATAGTCAGCCATGATAAGTTTCGGTAATATTTATACTGTTGTGATGAGTATTTTTAGATTTCAGAAATCGATTGTTATTGACCTACTAGTTAAAGATACTGTAGTATTTAGACTACTATTTTTATGTATATACACTATTATGAAAATTAGCTATGATTCCTAGACGTAAATATCTGGAGCTTCATCGTTAAATAACATGATTAAAATAATCTTTTAGATGAATATAAGGGATGCTTTATTGTTTATCAGGAAATAAACTTTAGTGAAAGATAGTCGGAGGAAATGAATCGCAGGTGCATCGTACATTTATCAAATCAAAGCTAAGCCACAAACTAGAGCGACTGTTTTCGAGGTCTAGAAGAATCTCTTCACAGTAAGAGTAAATTTTGAATGGAAAGTTGTGTTAACGAGACGAGACCACCATATCGAGTTTATTTGTAGATGAAGCCAAGTAAAAGCAAGGAAAATCAGGTAGTTTCAAACTGAGAAAATGAGATTTAAGAATGTCCATCCCTATCTTTCAAGCGATAATGTTTTGGACTTTTTATATCTTTTTCCGAGTTGAAAACGGAAAATCGTGAGTGAGTTCAAAACAAAAGCAATAACCGATTTAGACTGAGTTGTGCGACATTACACACCGAGTCAAGTCGAGCCAAGCGACGATGTAAAACACAGCACAAAAAAAAGTAGCTAAAAATAAATACATATAAATCTCGGTCACAATGAATGACTGACAATGTTAAAAAAGTCGGAAATTGCTATAGAGGATTCGAAGAGATATAATGAATGAATTCTCACTTATTAGACGGCTGAATCTCTTCATATTGAGTGTGCTGTAAGAAGATGAAGACGAAGAAAAAGAAGAAGAGGAGTTTGCTCACCAATTTGAACAGTTGTATTAGTAGTAGTACTATCAATTGATATCGCCCTTGGAGCCGCAAGTAAGATATCCAAGTGCTGCGGCGAGTGATTAAGTTGTGAACAAAGGGCAAAAGGACGTAATTAGAGGAGCAAGACGGAAGACATCGTTTATTGAATTAATAGTTAAGTGTGCGGAGATAAAAAGTGGCGGGGGGGGAGTTAACTTTTAAAGGCAAAAACCGACTATAGTGCTTAACGCTCACGGCACGTGGGAGCGAAGGGTTGGATGAGTAAGTGTTGGCAGTGAGCGAATGGATACTGTCTTAAAGACGAGCTAATGAGTTTGGACTGATATAAGAACTAGTTGGAGACAGAATCAACAAACAATGCACAAAATAAACTCATAAACTGCTATATTCAGAGACCAGGTGTTCGGTTTGCAAGAGCTTCTACAGATCTTCGTGACCACCCTCCCTCCCCCTTCCCACTTTGCTTCACTTCATTAACCGCCAGCCCATCGGTATCAGCAAGCAAGATGGAATAAGGTCTATCTAGCCACAAGGCCGAGAGAGTGGACGAATGAATGGTTCAGTCAATAAGGCTAGAGAGAGGCAAGAGACAAAAAGTTTACTGATCGCTCACGCCAAGGCCTGTCAGAATATAAATATGTCTCCACGTCGCGAGGAGTGACTACATTGAGCGAGCGAACAGACAGTTTAGCTGCACGGCTAGGGCTGGCGTGCCCTACTCTGGATGAATGGATCCACAGAGTGTTATTGTTGGTTTTTGTTGACAGACGGACCGACCGATGACCGGCTGATTGATTGACTGATTGGGAGTTGGTCGTGGTGCTAGTAACTGAGGTGGTCGTAAGTTTAGTAATCAGTCCGCTTCTTTTTACCAATCTCGGGCTTACCATTTCCCCTTCGCAGCTCGAAAGGTTAAAAAGTGATTCCTCGTCTGATACAGCTGTTTTTCTGAATCCAAGCGCTTGCAGGTTGTTCGTTAAGCAACCGCTAAGTCTCACATTAGGCAATTAATCTACAGTACATCAGGAAGCTAGAGCAAATTGTTGTTGGATATGTTGCCATCCTGTCATCGCCTTTCACCTATACTTGTGGGTACTGGTGATGAAGAATATCACACGTGACAACGGGGTCAATGAGAGTTGAGTCTGGCAGAGTGATGAACCTCCTCTGGATATTTCGGTTTCCAAATTGATTAGTCATCCCTTTGAACAGAGATGGCGAAGGCTACCGCTAATTAATCACGGCCCACAAGGTTGTATTATGTATCCTAATCTAACAATGCAACGGGAGTTCTTTTTTTGCTTGGTAAGTACTCTGAAATCTAATTGGCCTTTTTAAATCATAGTTGATTTTTGTTTGCTGACTAATGCATGATCTATTTCGAGAGCCCACATAAAGATCTGGTTTAGTTGTTGTCACCAGGCCTGTAAAAATTTGGCAATTCCCCGCTAATAGCAAATACCCAGATTACCAACCTCCCTTAGCCTGCAAATAAATTCGTACAGTCCATGTGAATACATTAGGATGCCAAACGCTCTCGCGCCACTTCAAGCTTTAGTTGTAAATTAAATTAGAAGAAATTTGTGGCGCGTTATCCTGACAATTACGCATGTGAATGAACTAATAAATGTTATACATTTAAGTGGAAAAAATTCATTGAAGACTCTATGAGAGCTACAATGGGATAAGATAGTTAGCTAGCTCATCGAATTATATATTCAGATAAATCCGAACTACTCCAATTTCAAGTCTAGACATAAAACACACTTTTCAGAGATTAAACACTAATTTCACAGACTGAATCGAGCCAAAGTTGATCAATGTTGGAGGTTTTAATTCTCTGCTAAAAAGTAACCTACTAATTAGCTCAACTCTCTTTTATTAGCACTTGAATTATCTATCACACTTTTAGATCTTAAGCTATTACAACAAAATCTTATTTACGGAGGTCGCAGGATCGCTTTCGGTTGTACATGTCCTTGGTATTGATATATTGCGTTTACACCGATTATTTTCTTCAAAGAGAGGCGTTGCTTTCGTCAAATTTCCAAACCCACTTGCTGTTAAGGTTATCATATCTCCCTACCCCCGGACAAGGTCCTTTGGTTCATCTAATGATGGTTGGATTCTTTTAGAATGCTCCCGTGGATCTGGATCTTCGCATTATGGATCTTTTTCTTCTAGAAAATTTCACAATTCGTCGTCACTGTGCTCTGTATCAGAATTAGATTTAGCCTCAAGAAGTCTCATTAGCTGCTTTTCGAAATTACGGACGAAGAGCTGAGGACCCACCTAAAATGGACAGCACCTTTGACGGCGGACTTCGAAGGAAAACTTAGCAGACCCTGCTACCTCCTCACGACAAAAAAGGGTGTGGTTCCTAATAAGAAACAACTGAGCAAGAATGTATTACGTACACAAGTCCATTGTGATGAGTTCCTGTGACTACGTAGCAAGCTTTGTGAGTCTTTTTCAGAATTCTGCTATTGCTTCCGCTCTAGCTTGAAAGGTTTTCTCCAAGAAGCGATGGCCCTTTGATGATTTTTCTCTAGGCTTGCCTACATCTCACCCGAGATCGTAGGCACAACTCGTGAAGCTAGAGCCCAAGTAACTGTGACAGGTTCGGCTTGATCTTAGATACACAAGGAGCTCGGCTAGAAAGATCTACATTTCGTTAAGTACCTAAATCTATGTACAGGTCTATCAGGCTCTAGCCTCATGACAGTAATCAGATCAGTCCTAGGATGCTAAAATCTGTGAAGAAACTTATGCTTAGTTCTTCGCCAGTGGGACTCGATGATAGTAGTAGTTTTGAGATCCGGAAGACGATGAGGATTCGAGAATAGTATTTAAAATCTTCACTTGACGAAAAACACTATTTAATATGTCCAAAAACGAAAGTGTTAAAGGTATGATGTAATTCTAGTACCTGTAGGCATAATTATGATGAATAATTGTGCGAGCATAAATATATTCTAATATTAGGCGAGATGAGGATCATCGTCTAAGACATGACTTCTCTCATGAATGGAAAAGGGGTAATTGAGGATAAACAGATGAGATTACCCAAACATGAAAATACATGGAAAATATAGATTACATAGAATATAGATCAACATACATATATACTTACTTATCATATCTAACTCTATCTGACAATTTACGAACATACCACACCTAAACTAGTGAATGACAAGATATAACTTTTAACAGAAATTAATTGCGAGAGCAACATCATGTATAAATTTTATTTGTGCAGATAGGGTCAATTTACGTGTCGGGGCGGATTGTCCCATTTTTGTCTGGAATCATCTAGTGCATATTATTGTGGCGGCTGAAAATTTGTAGGGCAGTATCCCGCTCAGCTTCAGTGGCCATTTCGAGAGTATCGATTTGCTTAACCTCTAAGGTTGAAGATGCACAGTGACACCGGCAGTACCGATCATCTCCGTTAGTACGACGTGTGGGAAGTGAGCTCCAACTAATTTAAAGTGCTGGCACAAGTACTTGAGCCTTCTAGGGTAAATACTGATCTTGAGTCGATTTCTTTCCCGAACTCTGGAGCTTCATCCTAATAGCTCTTTTCGTGTCTCAGTGAAAATGCTGAACTTTATTACTCCAAACTTTTCGGGTTATTGTGATCTCTGCTTTGTCTTAATCGCAACTGAAGAAGCTTGGATTGAAGCCGGTGTCTATGAGAGGTCTGAGAAACTGCTCAAGGATTGAAGTTAATGATCTGGGAACGTTGGAACTGGATACTATATCAAAACCATTGCTACCTTAGAAAAGCCAACAAAATGGAAAATCTATTCCATCTAACTTTGCGAGAATAGTTTACTAAATTATGCCTAAGACAGAATCAGAGTTCACATATGTCATTATCAGGAATTTTGGATATCTGTCCTGTGGCAGATGAAGTCTCTTTAGAGGATTTATAGGGAATTGGTAGGTCTTGATTTCCTCCTGCAGAAAAGACTTATCTTGTTCTACTCGTTTTGAGTCTACCTATATACATTTCTGATTAACCTTCTTCATGGACTAGAAATACTAGCTGATGCTATAAATACAAATAAAAAATCTAAATAAAAATTAAATGCTATCCAAAAGTGACACAAAAAACAATTACAGAATGATGACTTTAAAATACATCGACAACGTTAAGTATCAGTGGTCTGTACTCTGCAATACGGTCGGTATTCTTGCCACGAGTTGTTGTTACAGTTGTGAGATGAGAAATACTGCGATGGTATTAACGCCAAGTAGAATGTAGAAGAGAAGATAGTGTTAAGTATGAGACTTGGTGTTTGTAAAGGTGATATTAGAATATTAGAATATTTTGTTCTGTCTTACAATGAGGGTAAAAGCAGCTATCTATATACATGTCTATCTTGCTCCATAACCATACTCATCGAATATCCAATCTAATATTGTTATTATCTAAATTACTTACTAACATTGCTTTGATCCTTTATTGCTTGCTTATTAGCATCAATATTATTTAAGATCCCTCAGTTCCTCATTTCATATATGTCTACACAAGCTTGGCTGATTACTGCAATTACAGAGCCTTTTCTAGATTATATCATTGATCTCTAATCTTCCAACACGTGACTTGGCCTTGCTATGCACAACACTCCCCCTGTCGGTAACGACCTTACTATTGAATGGGTACTGGTGATTTTGCTTTTGTTAAACAGTCTGCTAATTGATAGTTTGTTGGGGTAAAGACTACTTCAATTCTTCTCTTTTGATACTCTTCACGGCAGTAGAAATTTCTAAGCGAAATGTGTTTTGATCGCTTAATGGTTGTCATGATTTTTGATTAGCGATATAGCAGATTGATTATCAACGTGAAGCTTAGTACATTTGGCTCCATCAATACGGCCACTAGTACAGGTTTCTTCAAGGAGAGATTCTACCCAGCGGAGCTGTCGACAGGTTTCAGTGGCTGCAAGATATTCAGCTTCAGTTGTTGAGAGAACAACTTCTCGTTGCAACCTTGATCTCCAACATATAGGGCCAGAAGATAGCATGATGACATAGACTGAAGTCGATCGGCTCGTTGAAGGGTCTCCTGCGAAATCTGCATCTGTATAGGCTTCAAGTATTGGTTTGACTTTAGATCTTGTAAAAGTTATCCCTTGATCCGGGTTTGTTGAGATATATCTAAGTATTCTGAGAGCTGCTTTGATGTGCTCAGCTCCAGGATTTATCAAGAGTCTTGCTAGATGATTAACTGAAAATACTATGTCCGGCCTCGTATGGTTGGCAAGATACTGAAGACCTCCAATTATGGAGTTGTACTCGATCCTTTGTTGCGAGCTGCACGGCTCTAGATTTGGCTCTAGAAGGCGTTCAAGTGGCGACGATGCTGATTTGCTATTTGTCAAGCCATGTCTAAAGATTAGGGTACGTGCATACTGACCTTGTGACAGCTTAAGCGTATCTTCAGTTGGATTACTGATGTAGATTCCCAGGAAGAGGTCAGTTTTGACTGTCTTAAGTTTATATCTTTTATGCAGTGCTTTCATAATGTCTTTAATTTTATTAAGGTCAGGACCCATGATCTGGAAGTCATCCACGTACATTATGACAAAAAGGTCCTTTGATTTATTTGTATATAAACATACATCAGAGACTGTTGGAAAGAGACCAAGTTTGGCTAGTGTTGCTTTGGCATGATCATACCAAAGTGCTGCAGCCTGCTTTAGTCCATATAATCCCTTGCGGAGGCGAATGATATGTTTCTCTTTTTCAAAACCCCAAGGCATTTCCATGTAGAGATCAATATCTATATCAGGATTGAGAAATGCTGTTGGCACGTCTCCTTGTCTTCTGTGCCAGCCGAACTAGTGTGCGAGTGCAAGTAAGATCGTTCCAGTCTCAGGTCTCGGAGTTGGAGCGAAGGTTTCTTTGTAATCGATACCTACTCTTTGAGTGAATCCTTTTGCCGTACAGCGGGCCTTCCATCTCTCTACGCTACCATCAGCGTTGTACTTCTTCTTGAATACCCATTTGCATTCCATAGGTTTTCTTCCTTTGGAAAGCTTAGAACGTGGGATGATATCGATGGTACCAGTATTTTTCAGTGAACGGAATTCTTCTTTGGCTGCTACCTTCCACTGCGATGCTTCTGCGCATAACATTGCTTCTTCCCATGTTGCGGGGTCCGATGACACGTGAGCTATTCTTCCATGATGTAATAATCTATAGTCATATTTTTTAACATTTCTTCCATGTCTTGTTTGCAGTGTTTCATTTTCAGGCGAGTATGAACGTTTCTAACCTGCAAGAGGACGTGGAGGTTCCCAGCCAGTCATTAGGAAATCAAGAGGCTCATCATCGGATTCAGTTCCTTCTAAACATAACTCCCCCTGAGTTACTGGTGGTTGGCTAATATTGACGACATCTGTTGAATGGCTCTGAGCATTGAATTTCTGTTTCTCATCGCTCATCTCTAGTTGAAAGGGAACTACTTCGACATTTTGGGGCTCTATTTGCTTATCATTTGGTAGTGGGTAAGATATTTGAAGCTGTGTTGTCTGCTCAGGTGATGGGGGAGTTAGTGACTTTTCATAGACTGAAAACTCATCGATGGTTGATGGTGATGGTGGCGGAGATTGATCTTTTCTTGGTGATGGTAAGTTAGTATCTATTAGTACCGAGTTAGTGGGTGTGATAACTGTTAGAGCTGGTTCTTCGGTGGTCTTTTGTACTACTGATGGCTCAGTAATCTCATCGGATGGAGATGATTCGTTGATGACGTCTTCTGAAGAGAATGGTTGATGCTCCCCCTCAAATAGTGAAGCAGTTTGGCTATTGCGAGTTAAAGGTGATTGCGTTTGAGAGTCTAGAGCTGAAAAATTTGGAGTAATGTAAGTGTGATTAATAGTCTGCTGTTGACTGTCAGGATTAGGATTGTCATAAAACATTATATCTTCATTAAAGGTAACGTGGGGTGTGAAACTTAGTGCCCATTTCCATTCTTGAGAGGCTATTTTTTGGGGCTGACAGATAATATAGTTTTTACTCGTATTTTGTTGGAAACCTAGGAACCAGCCTTTCATAGCTCTTAGCTCAAACTTCCCAGGCTTGGGACTAATTAGTTTATAGGATCTACAGCCGAATCGTGGCAGATTGCTAAAATCAATCTTCTCTATGTGTGGTTGGTTAAGGCTTTGCAGAAAATCTATAAATGGGACCTTCTTGGTACGTGAACAGTATAATCTATTGTTAACGAAGCACGCGTGCTGAACAGCCCATGGCCAGAATGACGCTGACATACCAGCATCGATGAGCATGGAGCGTGCTTGTGTTAGAATTATTTTGTTTGATGATTCTGCCACACCATTTTGTTCTGGTGTATCAGGAGCTGAGATTTCTGTACGTATTCCATGGTGATCGCAGTGAGTTTTGATTCGGAAAAATTCTGATCCTCCGTCTCTGAAAATCGCACGAACTCTCTTGCCATATTGATGATGTTGTGCCTCTATCCACTCTATGAGAAGTGGCGCGATTTGGTCTTTAGTTTTTGTTATGATCGCCCATCGCATTCGTGTTTTTGCATCTGTAATTATTACTGCATATTGCTGCCCATTTATGGCGGCAGTAATTTTGCCAACGGTATCAATAAAGATTTCATCTAATGGCTCATTCGGTGTTAGTCTCGTCTCTCTGGATACGAACCTTTGTGCTTTACTTAAATGGCAAGTTTCGCATGTGGTGAGATCATCCATATTAATCCCTTCAAGGCCTTTGGAGCATTCAGCAGTTTTCTTTAAAATATTTTGACCTATATGCCCTAGTCTTTGATGCCATCTTTGAGCGCTTGCATGTGGTATTCTTGCAATGCTTGGGGCAACTATTGTTGACGATGGGTTAGTTTCTAGTTCAGCGCGTAGAGAATGTACGTAGTATACATCGTTTTTGCGAACAAGATGAGCCACTGGCTTGATAGACCCCTCATTTTGCCTTTGAATTAGTAATGAATTATTAAAGTCAGCAAAAACATTTGATAATCTTTGTAGTCTTCCAGCGGATATGATATTGCAAGAGGAGCTAGGGGAATAAAGGGCATCATGTAAATAAAAAACAGTCCTCCCAAATCTTAGTTGGGCGTTGCCTTGTTGTTGCAAGGATGCAGCTCCAACAGCTTGGTCAAATTTGATGGGTTTGGAAAATGGGTTAAGTTCACTAATGAAACTCTTCTGGGACACAAAATGGTGCAATGCACCGGTATCATAGATTGTAAGATTAAATTTTGAACGTGCAGTTGCTACCAATACACTATTATCATCATCGTCGTCAGTTTCTAAATCTAAAAAGACAGCAGCTCCTTTCCCTTTGTCTTTTGCTGTCCTGTCACCCTTCTTTTTAGTTTTCTTTAGTTCCGGATGCTGTCTGAAGCAATCCTTATTTTTGTGCCTATGTCGACACTTTTTGCAATATGCATTTGGATCCATGTCATAGGCAGGTGAACCGGTTGCAGCGTATACCACATTGGTATGCTGTGCTCGATTTCCTGCTGTTACTCGAAGCGAGGACATTATTGATTGCAAAGAGTTAAGCTTATTATCTGAATTATATATATTTGTTTCTCGCTAAGTTGCGAGCCAGTCCACATCTTTCGTTCCCATAACAAAGATTGCTGCAGCAAGACCTATATTTATTGAATGCATATTTTCATTGCTGTTGGCACTAGTTATATTAATTGCATCGGAAGCCTTGTTAACACTTTGAAGTGTTGATAAAACCGTGTCGATGTATTCGTCAGCACTACTTTGGAATTTTACCTGAAGGAAGGATTCTAGTGCTGTCATGTATGGGGTAGTTGCAGTTTCCTGTCTTGTGCTGGCAATGCTGTCGTATAAGTGCTTTGCAGTCATATTCTCGCATGAGTGTGGACATTGGTTTTGGCTAAGTCGAGAAATAATTACATTCTTTGCCTCGATTTCTTGCAGTATCCATTGTTCAAGCTCTTCCACGTACTGCGCGTTAAGTTCCTCGATGTTGATCGCGTCTGGGTTGGTTGTGCTGGGATCCAATGGTCTTCTTTGTGGTCTTATCCCTGTAATGTTGTGGAAGAAATGTCCAAGCACGTTCCTGCGGGCCAATTTTGCTTGCAGTGCTGCTCTCCATTAGTTGAACGACACGCCGTTTTCAAGGATTACAATGCATTTGTCGTTAGCCATGTTGCCGATTTTTTATTTAAGCACTTCTGAATTTAGTTACGGAAGAGCGCCCGGGCTCATAACCTGTTACAGTTGTGAGATAAGAAATATTGCGATGGTATTAACGCAAAGTAAAATGTAGAAAAGAAGATAGTGTTAAGTATGAGAGTTGTCTCTCTTGAATCAGCACAGGTCTTCTAATATAAGCGAGGCGGGAAGGGGCGCTAGTGTTACCAAAATAGCAGCCAATAATACTGGCTATATTTATGACTTATCAATCATATTTTTTCTTCTACCCTAATTTGATTTATTCGTTCCAAATAAAGGATCTACGATATGATAAGGTCTTGAGTCCTAGACATAAGGGCAGACATAGTGCATCGGATGTAGATCATTTGAGCGCGTAAATTCCTGGAAATAAAAATTTCATATATAAATTTAGCTTCGTGATTAGCGAAGGTTAACTGAAATTGATTCATATTGAGTGTTCAAGCTCATGAATTTTCAAGCTACCATTGATAGTAATTTGATACTGGGTCATTATGTCCAAATTAGAGATTTCAGAAGCTAGATGGTTACGAAATATTTCAGTAGGAATCTTACATGAATAGCTTGCCTTGACAAAATCGAGAGCCTCTTGTGACTATTGAATATCGAGGCATGGCATGTGGAAATTATGCTGCAGTTTAACTGTCATGTGCTGGTTTTACAGGAAAGCGTGTTAATAGAGTGTAAGAGTCTCGAGAGACAAAAATAAGAGTATTTACGAAATATTTGTCAGTTAAATGAAGTGTTACTCAATAGCGTTGCTGCGTTTTAGGTGCGCAGTAGGGAATCATCCAACGCTTAATCTTTTGACAGGCACATTCGAAAGGTAATTAATAATTTTGCTCCTGAGCAAACCGGTATGTGGCATTCGGGTCAAACAATTAAAAAGTGAACCGCTATATACCCATGAACTCCTTAAATCTTAAATCCTATACATGAGGGCGTCACTACGTTACATGAATGTTCTTAGTAATCATAAAGATTGCTGACCAGCGTAGAAAGTAAATAAGAAGATTAATATTCCCTAGCTACAAAGCAGGATATTTTAGCATATTTGATAATTTCTTAGTTGGTCTGGCAACCTTAATACCTACCCCACAATGATAATTCCTTCTTCCATTGTTTACTAAAACTAAATTTATGAGTTTTTAGCGGTTGCTATGAAAAATTGTAAAAATATTTGATATTTCCGCTAGCCCAGTCCTAGGGAAAGACCGTCAATCTCTTCAAATTTTGTAGTGTAGATCCTAAACGCAATATTTTCACCACATAATTACTTTCAGTTCTATAATATAATTAAAAGATTTAATAGGTACAACTATTAAAAATGAAATGACTTAGTTATCAAGAATTTTTCTCGATAAAAAGATAGCAAAATGGGAAAACGAAAAGTTGGCGCTTTGGATAAAGTTGATGCTGACCTGTGAGAATTCCATATGACTTTTGACCGATCTGGCTAATTTATATTAGTTCTAACCTTAAGAATAAGATACGAAGAGATCCAAAGTAAGCTCAATTCTGTTTGCCTAAGACAAAGAAAAAAGAATACAAGTAATAAATTATGAAATATTACGATAAAGGCAAGCCTAATAACACTATTCAGATCATACATTGAAGATTTTCTAAATCAGTACAAACAATACGAATCTCAGCGTGATATATTCTTGTCATCTCCATCATCAACTCTTACAAATGGAATTATTTCATTCCGTGATCTTATCGATTTTGTGGCACATGTCGCGGACTGCTTTCCTGCGGAGACTGTTGGTTTTCCAGAAGATCTAAAATCAATTCTTGAACAATATCACACTGAACTGGAGAGCGAATTACGCGAAAAAATTGTAGGAAGTCTTGTATTATTGAAACGAAAAGAGATAATAGAGTCCGAAAATCTTCTCAATACATTGTTCCCTATTCTCATTTCCTCACCGAGCAAAACGTTTCGGTCATTACTCTATCAGAAAATATTATCAGATCTTCGAAACTCCAATTCAAAGGCAATAAATCATCGCCTGAATCGGACAATGCAAAATGCATTTTTTAATCTACTAACTTCCGATCGGTCCTCATCGAAAGGTGTTTGGGCCGTTAAGATTACGCGAGAACTTTGGAAGAGACAGATATGGACTGATGCAAAAGCCGTCGAGGTTATGAAAGAAGCTAGCTTAGCAGACAACGTTAAGATTATTGGCGGTGGGGTACGATTTTTCTTAGGAGGTGATAAAGAACGGGAGGAACTTGAAGACGAAAGCAGTGACGATGAAATTGCAGTTGATCTCGGCAAACTTAAGCATCAATCAAGTATTAATAAGAAAAGAAAAAAGTCGAAAAAAGTTCTCGAAGAGGCCGTTAAAAAAGTTAAGAAACAGGAGCGAAAAAAAAATGCAACTCATCCGCTCAACTTTTCTGCATTTCACTTTCTTCATGATCCACAGAGTTTTGCTGAAACACTTTTCTCTAAACATCTTCAGAATACCAAATCAAAACTGAATTTAGAAAATAAGCTTCTCGTTTTACAACTTGTCTCTCGTTTAGTTGGTCTCCATCAGCTGACTATTATTTCTCTATATTCGTACTTTACAAAATATCTTACTCCACGGCAGCCATCAGTAACATCATTCCTCGCTTCCCTTGCTCAAGCAACACACTCGCTCGTCCCCCCAGATGTTTTAGAACCTCTAATTCAAAAGATTGCTAACGAGTTTGTTTCAGAAGCCTCTGCTTGTGAGGTTGCCTCAGCAGGTCTTAATGCTATTCGAGAGATTTGTGTTCGACAACCCTTAGCAATGAACGATACTCTATTACAAGACCTTATCATGTACAGAAAAAGTAAAGATAAAGGTACCATGATGGCTGCAAAGGGTCTATTATCATTATATCGAGAGGTTGGTGCCGATCTATTACGAAAAAAAGACCGAGGTAAAAATGCTGCAATTGGCATTAAAACCGGAACAATTAAGGAACGCCGCTTCGGTGAAGAGGTAGCTGGTGAGATTGAAGGGCTTGAGCTCTTAGAAGCATGGAAAAGAGAGGAAAGAAAACGTAAACGCAATGAGAAAGGTTTGGCGTCAGATGATGAAGATCCTGACTCTGATTCTGATGCGGAAGAGGCCCAAGGATGGGAGAACTGGGAGGTTGAAAGTGATGAGTCGGACGATTCGGGTGGGTGGAAAAATGTTGAGTCAGACCTTGAAATTGACCTTAGTGAGTCCGAGGATGAAGAGCCAATAGTTAAAAAGTCCAAGATTGAGAAAATCTCATCGGGGGATGAAGACACAAATGAACTGGAAGTTGATGATAATAAAAGCTCTTTAAATCTAGCGACTAGTCACATTCTTACTCCGGCAGATCTAGCCAAACTACGAGAACTTCGTCTTTCAGCATCTCTTCAAAGTAGATTACATCCAAATCAGAGCAGTACAAAATCATCTGCTGCACGTCTGAAAGCTATCACAGAAAAACATATTGACGATGCAATCACAGCTGAGTCGATAGAAGGCCTGTCTCGAATACGCAAGGCAACCAAGGAAGAAATGGTGGCTTTAGCAAAAGAGGGTAAAGGTGAAAGAAGTTCGCATAAAAGCACACAAGCTTTGCGAAGACAAAAGAAAGAAATTCAAGGAAAGAGTAGTACAAATAAAGAAAAAGCTCGGCAGAAAAATTTTCTTATGACTATTGGTAAAGCCAAATTTAAGCAGAAACGGAGCTTGGTACAGACACGAAATGTCCTGAAAAATCATATCGAAAGAAGTAAAAGAGGTGGAAAAAGAGGTAATATTGGTATGTAATCTAGTATTGAATAGATATAGCGAAATGTAGTTATTTGTCTCCAACTCTAGTCAAACTTCTCATTTTCCAGCTATTATCATCAATTGATTAATGTTCCATACCAATAAGTTGAGACGTTATGAGGTACGTTTTCTGACCATTTTAACTACTCTCGAAACCAAATAGCACCACTCCCAGTATCGTATCGGCCGATATGTATTAAAAAAGTCCAAGAAGTGCTATTAATCCTTATCTCAAGAAACCTAGTCTATCCCATTTGTCACGACTTGAACTCCAGGATATGACTTGAATCCAAGTAGATACGGAGTTATTGAAATAGGCCTCGCACTAATTGTTTATCCAAAATACTGTAATACTTATTATAACGTTGCATTCCTATCAATATTTACGTGAAAGCATGTTGCAAGTGAAATTTCGGTACGATTAGACATCTATTTTTCCCCACATATCAAATCATAAGCTTGAGGATGGTACAGAATACAAAAGAAATTTTTATCTAGATGGTGTTTTATTGTCTGCTATTTATCTCATTGGTCTCCTCTCTCTACCCCGAATGTCAATACAGAAGAGATTTGTTGAAAAATTACCTAAAAA
This sequence comes from Oidium heveae, assembly GCA_003957845.1. Taxonomy (NCBI): domain Eukaryota; kingdom Fungi; phylum Ascomycota; class Leotiomycetes; order Helotiales; family Erysiphaceae; genus Oidium; species Oidium heveae. The sequence goes on along the minus strand of QVIK01000178.1, from coordinate 47,038 downwards.
CGCCGAAATCTTGAACATTCAAAACATTCAAGCTCCCTAATCTTTCTTAACTTCACAATAAATATGACCATCATTATGCATTTTAATTTTTTAACGCGTCCTATTCTCTCCAATAAGATGCAATAGAAGCTGATAAATCTTACGCAAAGGCAAATGGTTATTATTTGAACAAACGAAAAAAGCAAAGGGCAGGAGTCAAAGCAGGTGCCATGGTCAACATAGAATCCTCAATGTTGTCATAGTGGTAGACCCACTACTCAACCAAATTTGAGAAGTTTTTTGTACAATACAGCAAGATTGTCCGTTCCCTCTGCGCATGTGGAAAGATAATAAAATTGGTGATTGCTAGTCTGAAAGATCATGGAAAAGGGCCATTTTCACACATTCATTCGGCTGTAACGAACTTATTAGCTTTGGCTCTTCACGGTCGTGCTGAACGAACAGAAGAGATGGAAGATTTCATGTTAAAGCACGATATTGCTGGCGTCTCTGCCTAAAAAATACTAGTTCTACTACAGCTATACTTCCCCGGTTCATTACAGACGAAGAGAAAAATTTGTGTTTTCAAATGTCTGATATGACGAAGACCATTGGGTTTATTGCTTTGCAAGGCGGAGCGCGTGATAAAACCGAGCGCGTGTCTCGATATTTAAGCGTTGTGAGCTAGTCTGTAAAGATGCACTAAGGGCTGCGTCAAGATTCATACCTCAAACATTATTTTAGCGTGGATTTGTATGCTCGATATCATCATTGAAGAGATGGCATATCCTTGCTGAATTAGAACTGTAAATGATTGCTACTACTACTGTTACAATTGCTAATAACTTTATGAATTAATACTGCTATGTGCTTGAATCCTTATAACGCATTAGTGTCTTAAGATTGTTGCGGGGAATACCACTTAGCATGTGATATGTGTGTGCATGTCGTTAATAACTACATCCAAAAAATCCAACACATCTTTTACATGTTATAGGTTATGGCCAATCAATAGTTTGTTTCTAAACTCATCATCATTTTCGTCGTGGTTTTGTCGCTGTACTAAGTTGATCATAACACCACTATCACTCTTGCACATCCAACTGATGACATCTGAAAAGTCTTCGGGTTATGCAACATTAAGTGACGACAAATCCACACCATCGATGATTTGTCTCGAGTTAATAGCAATCCAATAATCCAATAATTAAAAGTATCACTTTTATATCTGCAGATAAAGTTAAGAGGGGCTGTCTCAAGGAGTCTGGTAGGAAGAACCTTGATTTGGACAGTACCTGATAGGCTTAAGTCCATTGTTGACAGGTCACTGGCTTCACTGGCAAGAATCGACCCGGAAATTAAGTTTACTTTCCCAGATATCTACAAACTCTACAAACTCTATGATATCACATCCGCATGATAAAGCTTTATTTATGTTATCGATGTGGTGGGCGGCTAAATTGAAAGACTCCGCTCCACATATAATAACTCCCCCTCTTCCGCAAATCAATTAAAATTTTTCTAGAGCAAACAATTATGGTATATCAAGCTCATTTATATATCAATACCCTCCCTATTACTGCCAATTTCTGGAATCCTAGCCCAGATAAAAATACAAACTTACACACCTACATCCCAGAGTTCTAAAAGCGCTCTAAATTCTGAAGGAAAATTCAATTATTTTTCCAGCGATGAAATTTCAAATACGAAATCTCCTTCTTTTCAAGTAAATAACAGACATCCTAATTTAGCAGCTCGCTGTCGATGAGATTCGCTTAAATAGACAGTATCCGAGTGCTAAACGTTGTCTCTCAACTTTGAATCCAAAAAATTGGAAAAAAACGATGCCAAAACAAAATGTGAATACTTTGACGATATACAAAATTCAACGGGAGGGGTTAAGAAAGAAGAAGAGGAGAGCAGAAAAGCTTGGCCCTTCTCATGGTAAAGGAAATTATGAGTCAATTCTATCTATATAGAAACCAGATAAAATATCCTGTCAGTTAGATATAGTAATTGACAATCACGTTACGGCTCAATGCTAACTCTGCGCTTAGCGTCCCGCAATAGGAGATGTAGCAAATATCAGGCTTAAACAACTTTTGGATTTAAGTAACCTCATTTCCAAATAAAAAATAAATTTTCTATGAGAAAAAAGCAAATCTTCTTGGTTAAGCAACTTTTTGGGTGACTAACCATCCAACACATCGATTGCAAAAACTCAATGCCAATGATGCAGCATCAGGGATCATCACATATTTTTCTTGGAGGTTTTCATTGACCATGAAGTGTAAATATGGCACACGACACTCGTGATATACGCATTTATGTCAAATGTAAAATTATGGATTTTTAGGTAATCAAAAAAAAATAGATGAAATTGTCACCTCATATGCGAAAAAATAATACATAAACATCAGAAGAATATAAATTAGTTAATTCTTTTTTTGAATTATCACGTGAATTTGTATGACCAAAAAGCCATTTTTAATGGCTATGTAGCGGATCTCAAACTAAATTGTACGTTAAAATGTTTATAATACTCCCGATATGCAAACCTTTATCATGACCTGACGAAAGAATGATGACATTTGCTTGTTTTAAAGTTTTGGGGTACACACCAAGCTTGGTACTGTGGTCAAAGAGATAGGATAGTCGTTTTCCAAGAATAGGCTATGCCGAACGAAGAACCTGAGTCGGAAGTTCATCAACAGGAGTGATTGATGGGACTTGACAGGTAGCGATGAGGGCCTTTTGCTCGGATATCGGCTCCCATTCTATCACCCGACTGGCGATAGCTGAAGCAGATTCGTGTATATCTTCAAATCAAAGGTGCCGAGAGAGAAGCGTTCTTCTGAGAAGATTTTTCTTTGATTCAAAAGGGAGAGCGTCTGCTGTGCCATTGGCTACTCGGAAAGGAAACATCTGATACTTGGGTCCTGAGTTATATCATTTGAAAATCTTATGAGCGTCTGGAAGGAAGTTTGCTTTTAAAGATATTCATGAAGTCCTTCAAGAAAAACCATTCATTGATCCAGCAAAGAAACTTCCGATTGAATATCATGAGTTTCTTTAAATTTTTTCTAGAGATGAAGCCGATAAGCTTCCTCCTCACAGGCCAAGCGATCATCAGATTATTCTTAAGCCTGACACTAAGCTCCCCTAGTGGCCACTCTATAGTATGTTTAGGGAAGAACTATTGCTGCTCAAAAAATCTTAAGGAAAATTTAGAGAAAAGTTTTATCAAATCTAGTACATAACCCGCGTCCTCCCCAGACATTTTTGATATAAAATCTGGAGGAGAACTACGATTCTATGTTGATTATAGGGCACTGAATGATATTACCGTAAAAAATCGATACCCAATACCTCGGATTAACGAGACCTTGACACTTCTAGAAAAGTCAAAGTATTTTACTAAACTTGATGTTACATCAGCTTTCTACCGATTGGGTATTGTATCTGGAGATGAATATTTGAATGCTTTTCGATCACGTTTTGGAGTGTACGAGTGCAGAGTTATACCCTTTGGGCTAGCCTATGCTCCGAGTTCCTTCCAAAACTATATAAATGATACACCTAAAGGATATCTAGATGAATTTCGCACGGCTTACATCGATGATATTCTCATTTTTAGCAAACCAATAGAAAATCATCAAGGACATGTTAAATGAATTTGGTCGAGACTCAGTAAGGTTGGCTTACAAATTGATTTTAAAAAATGTGATTTCCATAAACAATCGATAAAATTTTTAGGATTAATAATATCGACGGAAGGGATACGCATGGATCCTGCTAAGCTCCAAGTAATTGAAGATTGACCTACCCCAGAGAACGTAAAGGACCCACAGAACTTTATTGGTTTTGCAAATTTTTACCGCCGCTATATCCATAAATTCAGGTCTATCATTATGCCATTGACTGATTCGTTGAAAAAAAAGACACTCCCTTTGTTTGGGGACAAGAGCAAAAAATATCTTTTTCTACAATTAAGTCGAAATTCTGAAGTGATTTCGTTCTTCAACATTCCGACTGGAACAAACTAACCCGATTAGAAATAGACGCTTCCGATAGAGCGATTAGTAGAATCCTACTACAAACAAACACCTCTAATGATTGGAAGCCTGTTGCCTTCTTTTCCCGGGAAATGAGCCTAGCAGAATCCAATTACGAAATTTATGATAAAGAGCTGTTAGCATTTGTGCAAGCATTTGAAGAATGGCGACCTGAATTAAAAGGTACAGGAGATGCATAATGGACCGTAGGGCTTTAGAGTACTTCATGAAGACAAAATTTTTAAGTCGTCGACAGGCTCGTTGGAGCGAATTTCTGTCGCGTTTTAACTTTAAGATTTGTTACAGACCGGGAAGCCAAAATGGTGCTGCAGATTCATTTTGCAAAGGTTACTTGGAACAACGTATTCTCAATCCGTACAATTTATCTCCGGATATGGGTGGATATCTATTAATGGCTGACAGTATCAATGGGCATGGCATTATTATCAGATATCGATAATAGAACAAGTAACACACCTAATCCTTCTTGGAACGCATTCGCTTAGCGACCCCACACGAGAACGACCTCACTGTAGTTATAAAAGCTCTAGAAGATAGAAACTCACCTAGAGGTCGCCATTTCACCCTTGCTGAATGCTCGTGCGAAGAAAGTCTATATTACGTTATAGGAATAATATTGTTTTACCGCAGTGCGAGCAGGATAAAACATTACCGACAGATCTGATTAAATCATATCATGAAACACAGGTGGCAGGCCATCCGGGAGTTGCAGCTACTTTTTCTTTATTATCTAGAACTTTTTTCTAATTCAGAATGCTTAAACAAGTTAAAATATATATTCGAAACTACCATACTTGCTCAAAAATAAAACCATCTCGTGAACGATCCTAGGGACTTCTTTGACCACTCCCTATTGCTGCACGTTGGCGTCACATTTCGATGGATTTCATAGTAGAGCTACCTCTTAGTAACGATTGGAGTGGCCAAAGTTTCAACTCATTGTTTGTAATTGTCGATCGAATGACTAAACTGGTGCACATAACTCCCTATAATGACCTATCCACCAGAAATACGGCGTTTATGTTTTACAGAGAATGTTTTCGGTTACATGGTCTCCCAGATTGCGTAATGTCGGATCGTTGTACACAATTTACGTCAGAATTTTGGAAATGGCTGTGTAAACTGCTTGATATTAATCATACGTTGTCAACAGCTTTTCATCCACAGACTGATTGTCAGACAGAAAGGATACATGCGCGTATCGGACTATATCTTCGTGCTTACATTAACTACACGCAAAGTGATTGGGATCACTTTTTGCCATCTGCCGAATTCACTCTCAATAATAGTGATTCGCTAGTGAAAGGAATATCTCCATTTTTAGCAACTTACGGTTTACATCCTCGTTCAGTTTATGATCTGTCCCCCTCTAATTTTTGACCTACCAGCACCAGCCTCTATTCACTTTGATAGGTTAGACGCTGGAAATCTAGTTAAAGGCGATAACTTAATAAATAAAATTTTAATTAATAACCTGATTATGCTCTCAGCAGAATATGAGAAGCAAGGAAACAGGAAAAGAATAGCAGCTTGAAACTTTAAAATCGGAAATATGGTATGATAAAACTACATGAATATCAAATCCCTTAGACTTCAAAAATGGAGGTCCATTTAAAATTATTGAACCTGTTGGGAATTATGCGTTTAAACTTGATCTACTAAAGTCAGCTAGAAAACATCCCGTGTTTCATGTCTCTCTACTTTCACCGATAGCGTCTGATCCTTTACTAGGACAAATATCTGGTCCTCCACCAATCTTAGAAACAGAAGATAATGAACCAGAATATGAAGTTGAAAAAGTTATAGGATCACAATGGCAAAATGAAGAAATAAATTAATTATTAAGATAGAAGAGTTATGGACTAGAAAATGATTAGAGTATTTTGTCTTCTCAATTTTCTGGGTTTTTATAAATTGGTGGAATAGTTTCACGAATTAAATTCATCCGAGCCCAAGCCTCATGATCCACCACCAAAATTCATTGGTAAACGAGCAAAATTGAAGTCTCGCAGGAGCTCAACTCGAAAGATAAGGAGAAAATGCCATGATTATTGTTCTGTTTTGTTCTATTTAGTCATATGTGTTTCTATCGAATCTCCAAAAAGGTATAATCATACTGAGAACCCTAATTATATTCATGTAGATAAAGTAGACTTTCTATGATTTCAGAACGAGCTAGATCTGAGTCTTGACTTAATCTGTTGTCTTGAAGAAAATCTAGAACTCATTGTTAATATTACTCCCATGTTCAAACCATGACCTAGTCTACATGTGATCTGATACGCTTCTAATCTGAGTCTTGCAGGGTTGTTGTGGCAAGCTAAGTGCACCTAGCTTACTTACTTAGGGTCTGAAAATTCCCTAGAATCCTGACAGCCAGGACCTTCGTCACCGTCCCCTGTTCATAAAGGGCTCCTCGTAGCCCGATATCATTACGTTCGGCAAGAACTCCGTCGCGGTCATCTCCACCATGCTCATCCCTGGAATGAACATCTTCCCCGGCGTTATCTTCTCCACGTCCCACGGCACGGTCAGGACCCAGCTGAATATCTCCGTCATTTTATACCCCATTTTCCTCATCGACGGGGGAACCTATACGAACCTCGACGAAACCAAATGGTACCTGACCGACGCCAAGGTCGCGTGATACTCCTCTTTCATCTCCGGGACCTCCAACTTTAACGATGCCGCGTCCGGGTTCTTTTACTTTGTAACCGCCTGCGTCCAGCACTTTTCGTAGCCGACCTTCGCCATCTCCTGCAACTCCGAAGACAAGTCCATCTGGACGGATGTCATGCTCACGAAGAAGTTTTCCCACGACAAGTCTATCAGGGGTGAGGTGAGCACCCGATTCAACAGGTCCATCCTGGAATTGCAGTGGGGGATGTTTACCGCTGGAAATTTCTTTATCCTCGGGAGCTCCGATATGTATTGACAGATGTTTGAGTCGATGAGCGCATTTGTCTTTAAGAACCACCATCATTATGAAATATTTTGGAATCTCTCTTGTATTCATGCGATCATAAAATAGCTTGTAGCAGTATGGTTAAAGATAACCTTGTAGAAACCAATCGAACCTTCTCGAAGAAAACCATCAAAATGAATTCTTGAAAGTCTTGGTTAGAGATATCATTCACAGGAATATAAATACAGGATGTGTATATAGATTTAGAAATCATTGCTTTCCTCTTTGAAATGTGACATTTGGAAAGGGTCCAACTATATAAGTTGATCAAAATTCTTGTCCCTCAACAACGGTATTTCCGTATCTCTGGGTAATTATTTCTTTGCACTGTAGTAGGGTCGCAACTTTCACCAGCATAGACGCAGATATAGCTATGCCAGATAGAGTTTTTCACGCGTCAGAAACTAGAGAGAAGTCGGAGATCAGACTTTGAATTTGTTACCTTAGTAAAAAGGGTTCAGCTTAGCGAGTTTCATAGTCTATCTTTATGACCTTGACCTTTAGGAGGATTGAAACGTTTTGCTGGCGATCCTCACGCAGAATTATTTAGTGAAAGATTGTTTCCTCAAGCCGCTCTTGCTGCCTGGGTGTTTTTATTATTGGTTAGAGTTGTGGAGACGTTGCATAATGAAACGTCAATATTTACATAGATTTTCTCATCACAAATGAAACGCGAGACGCTATCAGATATCAGAGCTAGAAAACCTGTACCCGATCCAAGACACTCTAGCTCCATTTCTTCTATATATGGTCTGACTAGGTTCAAGAGACCTCTCGCCTTCATCATCAATATCGAGTTTTGTTCCGGTGTGTCATCCTTATGAGAGGTGTTTGGCTCGCATATGTCTTCCACTGTAGCTTGCGATTCAAATGGTCCTTTCAGTAGAAGAATGCTTGGGAGGGAGGAAAAGTTTTCAATAACAGATTCTTGGTCACATTCATCATATTTGTCCATCATTAGACCTAAGATTTGTTCAGAGGACGCCACAACCTACGTATCCTGCACAGCAGTAGAATTTTTGCACCTGTGATATATTTTTCAACTGAACGATGAAGGGCTTCAAGCCGGAGCTTTACTTGTTTAGTATTGTTCATAGATTTCTGAACCCGACTCTTAGTATCTAGGATTAAGGGGACACCACGATTTTTATTGCGGGTTTGGGCGCTATATCCTCTAATAGAGATTATGGCCAGTGTAGTAGAGATTTCTGATAATTGATAGATTTTATTGAAAAAATAAATGAAAAAACGAGGAGGTTGTGGTACTAGGTCAACTGAGTCGAACTGCTACATTGAAAAGACTGGGAAAGTAAGGTCAGAGAGATCATTTAGAATAACTGGACAAATCTTTCAAAAGCGCACCCAAGTACAATAGCTCTATTTCTTATAAAAGCTTATTCTCTTATAATATTCTGGACTTTAGAGTGGAAAACTTGCCACAAAACCTTGATGTCGATAACTTAGGTGCTAGAGTTGACGTACTTCCAGGCCTATCCGTTGATGATATTCAGTACTAAGTCAAATTTGTAGCCGAAAAAAAAGGACAAGCTTCCAACAAGAACCAAGAAGCATCAATAGCAGTTGTGCCTGTGGTTCAAAATCCATCGATCTTACTGCCTAGATGGAACGAAAGACAAGAAAATTCTGCTTTTTTAAATGGGTCGTTAAAGAATCCGCGTAGAAAGAGAAATAGCATCATATCGAGAGGCGAGTGCTTTTTGCATTGATATAATTGACACAATCCCGCCTGGACTAAAATAATCTCGTGTGGCGGGTTGGCTCTCCAGGAGAAAAAGGACAAATGTGTATCACTTACAAAATTGTTGGATATTTATCAGCAAGAGATTAAGGATATCCAAGCATAACAAAACCCTCATGAAATGGTGCTACGCTTGGACCAATACCATTGCTAGTACTTCCATAAATTTTTAAAAGACTTCGAATATAAGGTTTCCTTGATTGATGGTGAGGTACTATTTACAGCATCGGCAATGACTCGTCAATTAAATGCTTTGTTAAACACTCGCTTGCGACGAGCATTAATTTGTGATAATTTAACCCGGATAACCAACCATAGCAAGTGGATATAGATAGTTATAGTAGTGGCCATGGAACTGGGAAGTTTTGCAGATTACCCTCCTAAAGGGGCAACCCAAACTAGGATAAGAGTTGGTCCCCCCAAAACTGGAAGCGTAGCTCTTTTATCAAGTCAAACCGAAACGGAGAGGGATGACGACGAGGACATCAAGGTGATGGGAATGGACGCCATTCTTGCAGCTATGAATGACCAAAAGCTCAGTAAAGCCAATATAAGTATGATAGGCAATAACACTAACAAGGGTAAAGAGAATTTGAACAATAATCCAAACAGAGTTGAGCTTGGTCCTTTGAGGATGTGGATGAAGGTATCAAGATGGACACAGAAAAAAATTAGGCTCTATCTCCGTGGGAGGCACTCAACATGAGAGAACTTTAAAGTTTTCTGTGTTTCCCAACTTCTACCGAGGTTTTTTAAAAGATTTTGCCTCAATGGTCGCCCCTTTATATATTCATTTCATATTTCGTGGGATCGGTTTATATGTAGCACTTAGTGCTCATAAGAAGTAACGTGTAGAAACTGACATCAATCACAAAGTTTGATCAGAGACTTGTGTAAGGTTACTGTTGTAATCCTCCTTCATATTGGCTTTGATTGTGAAAACTTTCGTCTTATGCACGACGTCGATGTTTTGATAATTTCTACTGTTGTCTCATTTATATTTGGCATTCTTATTCGATTAGCTGGATGGTTTGTGACTCTGTATGAGGATTCATGATTATGGCAAACTTCTTAGTTCATGACCTCCCATTTTCCCGATGAAAGCATTTTGGTATTAATTCTAGGCTCGCAGTCTGTTATATGACTTCAAATGTTTTTACGCTTCCCAGAAGGGCAAGGGTTTGGGCTGTTAGTACTTTGGTTTGTTATTCCTCTGCCACAATCAAGAAGAAAAGTTCTGCCTTTCCCCCCCTAGTTCTTGTGTCGTAGGATTGTGTAATAGCTATGGGATCTTCCGAGTTACTAAAGAGTAGTGTAGACATCTTTGTAGGAGACAAACTCGGTGTTTTGGTCCATACGAAGGACTAGTTCATAGCATAATGTGGAGATAGATAAAAAAGATTCAGAAGCGTGGGCTTCTGGGACTACCGTTCCATAGTCATTAGATGTTCGCTTGCTTATTTTGAATGGATGAAGGGAAGCTCACTAGAAATTTCCACATACTAGACTAGTAACCGGGACAGTCGGGTGATTAGGACTCTCTACCAAGTTCACTCCGAAATGACAGCAATTATCAATGATTCACAGTAATTCAGTGTAGACTACAGTCACATAAATTATTAAATCTTATTCTATGAGATTTTTCAATATATTCACCATATTCGTGAATTATGACTAGTTACCTCGCAGGTTTTACAGCGTATTTGCCCTTCGGTATATCTGGTAATTCCTGCCTCAATATCTACCTTCTCTTTTTTTTACTTGCTTCAATCTCATTTAGAGGAACCATTCTCTGACCCTACTCTACTACAAGTTAACCTCGTTGTATTCGCTTTAAGTTTCGTGATTTACGACGTGATGCGGCCTCATTTGCTGCGCTAAGCTCTGCGATCTATTTATGCGCCAGCACGAGCTTGTGGGATATCATTGCAGAATCTTTAGATACTTTCTCATACGCCTCTACTGTTGGACTTTTTAAGTTATCGGCATGCCACCGATGCTGTTAAAATCATTCCCATCATAAAGCCTGTTTCACCAAAATTGGGTAGTGGGTGGTTTTGTCAAAAATATCATGTTTGGCTTTGGTAGGGAATACCAATAGGAACCAGTGTTTTATGACCATTTAATCCTCGCATCTAGCCCTTCTATAACCAAGCTTTCTATTGGATTTTGTTATTTGTTACCCTTAATACTTTCATTTTTCTAGTGTGTCTTAATAAATATAAGGCAGTGGATAAAGATAGATGTGCTATAAGCAGTAGTAGCTAGGGGATCTTTAATTTTACTATTTGTGTCTCCGTTGAAAAAAAAAAAAAAAATAAGACTCATGGCTTTGCCTAAGTCGACTTGCACTAAACCTTATTGGGCACCAGTTATGGTCTTTTACGAAGATCATCAGGTTTAATTACAAAGTCGACCTGAGCATAACTCTATGCATGTGGAGTTAGACGGTCACCGGGGTTTACAGATTCAAGGATTAACTTGTTAATATTTTGAGATACATGATGATTGAAATATGGCTCATCGATGCTTGATAAGCCGAATAGCAAATCTTTCGTGTGAAAATACCAAGTTGTGCTAAGAGAGAGAGGCATGTCTCTAGAAATGATTGATAGGCATGTTGAGATAAAAAATAAAGAGATTTCATGACTAACATACGATTGAGAAGTCGGTTGGCAGATATTTTCGAAATAATGCACAGCGTTATTTTCATTAATGACATATACTCTCGCTTTTCATACATAAGGTTATGTATGCACAGGTCGACTTAGTAATTCATCTTGCCGATCTTTGTCAAAGACCATAATTTGAACCCGATAAGGTTTGGTACAAGTCGACCAAGGCAAACCCAAAAAATCTCGGTAATTGCTAATTATATTATTCATGTGATATAGTCACGTTCTCACGTGGTGATTTAAGCTTTTATGAGTTTTTAGCTGTTGCCTTAATTTAATAGAAGTTGAGAGGAAAGCTCTAATTGTGTATTGGCTAAAAATTATGAATGCGCCAATCAGTTGCTCAAGTTGGTTCGAAATTATGCAAAGTGGGAAGGAGTGGGGCAAATAATATTCTAGGGAGGGGTAAATAACATTTCCTCAAAAGTATTGATATCTGCCATTTATTCGATCAATTTTGCCGCTAGATATGTAAATTCCGTCGAAGTTCATAACAAATATTAGTGAAGCGCATAACAACAGGGGCAATAGGATGTGTCACTAGTCGGGAATTCTCCAAACTATACATCAAAATTCTCTTCCAGCTCATTTATCTCACCCTGAAATCACATATCTTTTTATTTATTTTCTCACACGCTCGCTCTACAGGTCTCTTGATCTATTTGTTTGAAGCTCATCGCGAAAGAAATTTCAAAATTACTCATTCTATAGTAAACAAGCACTGATTCTTCGGATCATACACTTGTGATTGATCCAGCTTTCTCACCAACTATGGATCGAAGAATGGCCGAAAATTTTGACCGCTACGCTGTACAATGACGGCTTTTTATCGTGTTAACGAGCCCTCCGCCAATAATAATATCTCCGCCACATCACGAAAACTCTAGGTCTGGCTCCATCATATTCGGAGAATTTTTGTCTACCAGAAATATGATTTCTCGGGATGCTATCCGAGACGGCCGACCAGTTCGATATTTGTTCTTCCCAAATTCTCGAGTATACATGAATGAACACTTAGGCACGCATTAACTATAAAGTATTGTGCTTTGCTTGTAACCGGCAATAGACAGAACTTTTGTACTCAGTGTGGTAAATCAAGTACGCGAATTTCTATACAGGCCAATGAAGTCTAGAATTATCTACCGATGTATCTCTTGCAATTCAGGTGAATACATATACCATGTTTTTCAAGACTCTGGAATTTATATGGAAGAATTTTTGTAGAAATCCTATCAAAATTAATAAATTAAACTAACCCAGACGGATATAAATAGACCACTGGAATATGGAATAAGCTATTTCCTCCGAGCAGCAGGAGGTAAATCAAAATTACCTTTCCCGTTGCATTTTGTGCGATACTTTAGGTCAAAATATCATTCATTTCAAGAGGAGTATATAAAGAATCTTACTAATATAAATCTATGGTAGATCTTTACCTGAATTATTTTTATAGTTCATGTGTTTTGGCTACTCCAAAAGTTGTAGAGTGTAGGGGTCAGCCGCAGATAAAGCCACAATACTTTACTCATCGAGATGATATTTATCTAAAAAGGTTTGCAAGGAACCATATTCCGACAGCTGTTTCCTGTAAATGGCTCCGAAGTATCTGTATCCCTCGGTAAGATGGATAGATTTTCTTAGGCAGTTCAAGATATCCCAAAATATGCGAAAGAATCGAAAGAATCAGCTCTTAACACTATAAATAAACAACATATCACGATATTTCATAGTCTTAATGTTATCGGCTCTTTTTCTGCAGCAGAATTCTGCCGACAAGGTTAAACTACATGCCTTTTTGAATCTGCTAAAATTGTTCTGATAGGCTGGCCGAACAGCGCGGAAACTTTTTGAAACAGAATTTCTTTAAGTGATTGGTGCTTTGTTTATCATTCCCGGCTGAACAGCTTTCCAGAATAATCCCAATCGCGGTTTTAATTCGTCATATTGATAAGTTCTGCATGTGAGCCTGAGCGGCTTGGTTTCAGGTTCCTGATGGATAGAAACAACTTCCAGGTACGGAAGATAGACCAGGAAAATGTTTTCTCGATCTCAAGAGAATGTCTAGGGCTTGGGTACGAAATATCATAACTCAATAAGCGGATAGACTAGGTAAAGTGTGACAATGATTTTATCATCCAAGTCTTTATCTCATTTCACTTTTTTGGTAATCTCTTGATATCAAGTTGACGTTACTAGTTCCAAGACAGACAAACATCTTTGAATCTTTGCCCCTAGTATTTTCACTGTATAACAAAAATGATTAGAAAGAAAGAGTATTATACTTCACCCAACTCTTTCATTTAGTTTTTGTTCTCTGTTCCCGTGCAACAGAAAATCACTTCAATTTATTCTTAGAGTGTTTTATTTCATGCAGTGCGGGCAATATTTATGCTTGCTGTCTTCTATTTCCTAACTCCTCTACATGAGACCATGACGTACTTGAGCACAGGTTATTATGTTTACTTTCTTTGGCTGAAATTCCAAGATAGACTTGAAATACTTAGAATAGTTTGGCTAGGCCTGCGTACTAGGGTTCAGATAGCTTCGCTAGATGAGCTTGCATCAGTACCTGGAATCCGAGTATTGATATTCTTTGAGAATAAACATCTCTCTGCAGTGAAATTTGACAAGGCAAAATATATGAAAATGTCCCTGGAATCAAAGCCAGGGTCCAGGACATCATTTTATTTTTGGATGCACGGATTTGACCGAGAATTAGAGACTAGATAGTTATTCGCTTCATGACGCTGATTTGGGGGAAGTAGTTAGCTAGACATGTGAAGAGCAAGGATCGGCTTAGCTTATTCCATCAGTATCCTCAATACTTCTAAAGACACCCATGTCGTTTCGGGCTGAGTGGGTTCTTTCAAAGTTCTTGTGGGGATAATTGTATGTATAGCAGGGATTCTCGGCGCTAAATTGCTTCACCGTCTTTTAGACGTAAAAAGGACAGCGATAAGATAATCCCCGTTTAGCTTGATTTACGAATTGCTGGGGAAAATAATGTAAGATCGCTAGTAAGGATGATCCCTGATTGTCGATGGACATGGATCCGAGTCCCAAAGTAGCCATCCATCTATATGCCAGTACAAATTAATTTAGTGAACCAAAAAATCAATTTTTACTGCTTAATAAAATCAACTGTGAGATTTGATTGCAGCGTGCAAGAATTTAGTGTGAGGCACCCCTCCTAGAGCCAATTATCCCCATCTAAATCAAGCTCAGATCCTCCCTTATCCCTGCACTCATCCCGAATCAATATGGGCGTGTGTTTTTCAAAGTATTAAGGATAATGAAAGTAATATTTAGGCACTAGAAGGAATGAATTATGGGGTTTAGATTAATTACCCACCCATCCATCCTGCGTACAGTGCAGAAGCGAAACCTACTAATGTAATCATGGGGAATTCAGAAACAAACTGATGGACAAGCTGACAGCAAATTTTCTGTTACCCTTCTTTGAGAATTTTTGGATCAATTAAGCATGGGTCTTGGTAGCCTTACATCTCACGTAATTCTTTTTTATCAATTTATGCCCCCCCCATATCAACTTCAGGCAACCTTTTTTTTCCTGGATTGATTCAAATTAAAAGGACCAGTGACAGATCAATCATCTTGAGGGAGAGTTTCATCAGAGCCAAATGATCTCGGGAGTGTGGATTATGATTCTGACCAGGTCATGAGCATATTGATAGAATGTGGCTTGGCACTTTTTTAACGGATTGATGGGGAGAGAAGAGCGGAATAAGATGTCATGTATATTCATAAGTTTTCGGTAGAATGGCTACGCATGAGAGGTTGGAAACCCTCTCGCGTTGATGAGTTCATCTGCGAGCCTTCACGCTATTGGTGCTGATTTTTCTGAGTTGCACTGTATCCATATTACTCAGAGACTTATGTACTTGTCCATAAAAAGAAAATTCCTGTTTGGAGGGTCATGAAGCTTCTCTTCGACCATCTATCTTCCCGCGTCTTAGTTTTTTTAGTGTTATGGAACAAAATGTATCTTAATTTTCCCCTTATCTCACCCCCTTTTTCGAAAGAATACAAGAAGCGATGCTGGTGTAAATAAGAATAGATCATGAAAGAAAAACATCACGCAAGCAGTATCCAGGTATTGTCAGTAAATGGTGTTGTTATATGATCAGCGCAGAAGAAAGTTTGTTAGATGCTGCGAAGTGTCCAAGCTTCTGCTTGTGACTGCAGCCTCAGAGAAAAAGCCAGTTAGCTAAGCGAATGACGTTCACTAGGGTTCGGAGAAAGGCGACAAGGAGTGAGGAACGAATGTCCAATCGCTGTAACACTTCTTCGCCCAGCCCCAGGCCAGATACCCCAATTAGGAACTTTCCATCCCAAGCCGCCCGCTTCCCGCCTTTCTAGTCTCTTTACGGTATGGGTCGCGTAGAACGCGTGGCCCTGCTATCTTCTTGCTTGCCCACCCCACCCCCGCCTTTACTACTAGGAGCTTCAAAACTCTCCAAGGTCCCTTGTATGATATCGCAAAGTAATGTAAGAATATCATTTATTGGTCTCCACAACCCCATTTCTCTCAAGATATACTTAACTTATTATGAAAGATAATTCAGCTCTCACTTCTTCTGTGAACCAGTACTCCCCGGATACGTCCATCTCGCGCCCTCAATCTAGCTGTCTTGAGCCGTTAGATGCGTTGATTGGCTTCTCTAACTACGACCGCCAGTTCATACCGGGAACCAGCGAACCATCTTCACTTGAAACCTTATCCGTATTACAGCCTAACCCCAGTAGCTCAAGTCATGACTATGATTTGTATAGGCAACAGGTTGGCACACTCCCGAGTACGATTTCAAATACATTAGCCATGAATCAACTACAAGAATGTGCACTTACCTGTCAGGGTGATGGTGATGATGATTTTTTAGATCTTCAGACAGTTCCCAACTGTGATAGTGGTCTTCACAACTCATCAGAAATAGACATGGAATTTGATTCATCAAGTACCGAGCCGGCATACTTTCATCCAACTTTAACAAATATTGCAATGACTGACCTTAACACTTCATCCGATCAACAATTATACTTACCTCAAACACAAAGAGATGATATTAATTGTCTTTGGCCAAATATGAATCAACAAACCTTTACTGAGATACAACAGAAACCTGAAGCAACAACACCGCAATCGAGATCAAAGCCTGATCTAAAAGGACAACTCCACAAATACAATAATTCAATAACAAGAGTTATCAGTCCTATAAAAGCCGTCAGTCCTCCCAAAGATCCCATTGTTGAAGAAAAGATCACCCAACTTCTGAAATCAATACGACAAAGTAACCCAGAATTTGATAACAGTGGTGATCATGCTATGAGTAGTTTATCCACTCGCAGTCTTACCAAGAAAGAAGAAGAAATGGATGAGGATGAAAGACTATTAGCTAGTGAAGAAGGTAAAAAACTTAGTAGTAAAGAGCGCAGGCAGCTAAGAAATAAGGTTTCCGCGCGTGCGTTTCGGTCTCGAAGAAAAGGTAAGAATTGTTACTTTTATGAGCCAATGTAGATCTAAACTGCCACAGAATATATCAATCAATTAGAGGATGAAATTGCCGTAAGAATAAATGAGAATGTAGATCTTCGTGCACAGAATCAAGCGCTAATAGAGGAGAACATTCGGTTAACCGACTTTACCCGTATGCTCGCTTCATCACCATCATTTCCTGGGATTATTGATGCATTATCTATGAATCCTACTTCAAATATAAATGTGAGGGCTTATCAACATCGTTTACAGAAAACTGATCAAGCTCAGCTACAATCGAATAAAGACGTTGATCATATTGTTGCTCAGCAACAAAAACAACATCAATATCTTGGCATGACTGTTTTACCCGAAAGTCCTGTCGATTTTACTATGCTTGATCTTAATAGCGAGGAGAGTGATACGTGTCAACCTCGAATTTATTTCGCGCAAAATCTTCCCGAAACTCTACTTGATTATGCAACTATATCATGCAAGAAATTCCCCTTATCATTTTTATTCGATGAGAACACCAATGTTAATTTTCTTCAGATTAAATTTTTTCCTACCCCAGAATATTATGAACTGAAGATCTCTTGTTAAGCGACGAGAATTTCAAGGAGGAACCGACAAGTTCTCCGCTTAGACGACCTCCCACTATTTGAAGCATACAAGACCTATGTGATTATGTCTAATTTACCAAAATTTTCTCAATTGGCCACAAAGAAACCGAATAGTTTCGAATTCGTCTTCGAAAATGGGCTCTTAGACAAGGCTAGCTGGAGAGTCTGTTACCATACCTACTGGCCGAGATGGAAATTTGTTTTAAAAACTTTCAACTATTTTTTTCGAATAAGCTAGCACTTGAAAATCAGCATAAAGATTTTGTTAAAAATAACATTTAGTGGCCCCGTTCAAGCGATGTTACGAATTACGGAACTTTAGGTGAAATTTCCACAACCTTTGAAGGCTAATTTACTTCTCAAGCTCCTCATTTTTATCATCAATGGTTGTACTTAACTATTTGCTTAAAAGAGCGACTCTGGGTTAGCACTAGGGAAATTCTATCGACTACATTAACAAAATACTCATATAAAGCTCTGATATTACAATGTTCAGAGTAGAATGAAAGAATATCAAAGTTAAATGGTTTTCCAAAACACGACTTTTGTATCAATCACGATTTCAGAATAAAAAAAAAGGGTATGTTTTCTTTCCTTTCTTTTGAAGGTTATAAAATTTTCTAAATAAAACAGTTTGAATAGTTTGTGGCTTATTAAGGCCAATCAATCCAATCTTTAAAATTCTCTGTATTGTATTTCATGAATTTAGCCCCAGTCATAGAGCATAGATCATGCACTATATAATTATCGCCGCTCCAACGGAATTTCAACAACGGGGCTCGGTTGAGCTCATTAAATATTTTTGATCAATCAAGTCTCAGATCAAACTTGGTGATTGGTGTCAGTTTCTAAACGTCAATTCTAATGAGCACTAAGTGCTACGTATAACTCGATGATATGAAATATAAAATATACACACCATATTTTCCAAGACAGCTGCAATTTGCCTTCACCCAACAAAAAATTGAAGTGACGGGCAGCATCTTTTTCTTGCACCACTCCTATCTCCTAAAAAAGTGAAAGAAGCAAAATTGATAGCTCTATTGATCAGTGGGACTTGACCTGTGAAATAATGAATTTATGCTTGACTATTTGAGAATAGTAAGTATAATATGAATCTTACTCGGGGTTTTTTTGAGTCTTTCTGGATTAAAATAATAATCAAAGTTTCTGAGATTAAAAAATACGATATAATACAGTCTCGCTCTCCATATACATCAGATTAATCTTTGAAGAATTATATCCTCGAACTCATATCACGAGAATATTAATTTTCCATATGAGTTACCCGTGTTCAGATCGGAAAATAATCATCATTCATTTATCTACCATATAAGCATAGAAGATTATGTAATTAAGCTGTATATTTTTGAAAAATAGTAAAAATTTTACACAAAAGGAAAACAATTGACTCTGAAAATAAGATGGAAGAGCTAATGCCTACTACATGTAGTTTAATTCATAGCAACACTTGTTTGGGTGGGGGGCAAAGGGGATAGACCTTTCAGACATGGTAAGGTTACATGATCACATATAACTCGTTAAAATGGGAACAGAGTTTAATCATTTAAGCTCATATTTTTTTTAAAAATTTTATATATATATTTTTTTTTCTCATAACGAATTAAATGGTCTGAAAGCCCTTCCCATTATTAAGATTTCATCGTATGATAACTTTAAAAAAAAAAAAAA
>QVIK01000178.1:15725-27517 GCA_003957845.1 Oidium heveae | reverse complement strand
TTTTTTTTTTTTTTTTTTTTTTTTTTTAAAGAAAAAATTCTTGACTTTTTACTAGTGTATGTATATATATAATTCGTATTTATGTTGGACCGGTCAATATCTATTCAAAAAAATATAATAATAATTATTATTATAGATAGGTATAGAAGGGGGGGGGGATATCTACCTAACTAGTATGGGGTAAATAGCTGAAAAGTGGGGATATGAGGTATGAATTAATAAAAAAAAAAAAGGTTTAGTAGAACGATGATTCGTAAAATATTCTGCTCTCAGATGTTTATTCTCTATACCATCTATGGTTGGGTGGTTGATTTTCTTGAGTTCGAGATGCATTGATTGAGTGGTGGGGTTTTTAAAAAAAAAGGAAGGAGCGGGAGGGGGTGTGTAAGGAAAAAAGAAATGGTTCGCAGGTTTTGGTGGTGCTGGGTTTAATTATGAGTCCAGTATGAAAAGATTAAGTAAGACATACAGCATACGGCATACAGAGAAAAGGAAAAAAAAAAAAAAAAATTTAAAAAGAAAAATAACATTTATGACGCACTTTTTTTGTTATTTTTTGTTATTTTATTTTTTAGCTTGGTTTCTCTTTAGAAGCTTTGATCTCGTTGACTAGCTAGCTAGCTAGATAGATAGATACTGAAGATAAAGAATTGAGTATTACCCTGTTGTAATTAAAATTAAGCATGAAGAAAAAAAATTAAAATAATAAAAAAGTATTTTAAAGGGGAAAGGAAGAGAACTCTATGCCACAGAACATTATCAACCGTAGAACTTAGAACTTCGCTTTTGTCCCTGAAGGGAAATAATATAAATATATATATTTATATATATACACTTTTTTTTTTTTTCTTTCCAAGCCAGTGTTGATCCCGAGGATCTCCCTTTCCACTTCCCCACACCACTCCCCACACCCGAAGACTAAAAGTGGAGATAAGGTGGGTATTAAATAGGGGCCCTTTGACAAACAAACAAACTTACTCACTGTGGGGCTGGCTTGACAAGGCAATCGTTTGCGCCAAATCGCCGTACCGACGCACTGTTCTCTCTTAACGATAATTATTGTTATTGTTATTCTTCTTGTTTTGATTTTCATTATTCAGGGATAAAACTAGGTTATGATAAGCTGAGGTGAAAGAGAGAGTTATCCTGAATGTAAAAGAAAATAAAATCTCCAGACCTAAGCCAAAGAACAGATTTCTTTTTTTATTTTTGCGTTAAGCAGGCGCTTCAATCAATTCGAAATTCCGTTAGCGCGGGCATGTCCAAAATGCGGGGGGAAGTTTTGAAAAAGTGGGGCGGGGAAAGGGGAGAAAGGTTGGAAAACAAAATAAACGCGGGTTTCCACGTGGATGTGGTGTGCTGGGTAACGTCCCTTAATGGACCGACCCATGCGATATTGCTGTCACGTGAAATTGTTTTGACGGCAAATGAAGACACGTATCCAGCCAGATCGTCATCGTGTCTTTTGCGCCATGAGATCGCGCCTAGAGAAGCGCTTAGCAAGCTGATTATAGAATAATTAGGCGTCAAAGAATATTTATTTCCTGACTTATTTACCAAATGGTATAGTGGCGTCTAAAATAATAGTCACCGCAGAGCCAAATACATCCATCTTACAAGCCCGAGGAAGACATGATTTAGAGCATTCTACTCTTGGCTTCGTTTTTGTTCTCCATCAGAATAAGACCCAAAATAATCCGGCACATGGCCGAGGTTAAAATTTTAGTTGATGTCAAGTGCTTATGTTTGACACTATTTCTAACTTTTATTAGCATTATTGTCAGCTTTGAAAGACGTGGAATATGCCAGCTGGTTGCACGATTTGATCTTTTACATACAATCACCCTTTTAATCCGAAGATAGGTAATACGTGCTATTTCGAATGACGAGAGCAGGCCCTATGGTGCCTCCCTACCTTCCTTGCCCTCACTATTTGCAGGAAAATTCTCGATCGCGTGCATAGAGTAAATTTGGGCTTATTGCTACGTTTAAACTAGAGTAAAAATTGGTATGAAAAAGTTAAAAGACAATATTGACGTAATGTTTCTGTATAAGAAGAAGAAGAAGAAGATGATGATGATGATTAAGTGGACGGTGTGGCTTTCCTACGCGATTCGATGAAGATTTATACAGGCCTGGGCAAATATAGTCACGTGATCGAAAAGTTTCATAGGAACATTATGCATTATGGCTCTACATTATACGCAGGGGAGCGCTGTGCATTTCTATTCGTTTAGAAAAAAAATGCACACTTAAAATAGAATATTTAGTGGATAATTATCACGTCACATCTTATACCTTTTTTACATATATATTTTTTCTGTTAATCTATTGATGATGTTTTGTATTTATTTTTTTATTTATTTAGACAGAAGAATGAACGTAAAGCTTTTATGGCCTCTTCACTCCAACGATAGTCAAATTCAATGCCTCCATATGAGTGAAATTGAGCTCGTTAGTCAGCATGTAAAGATCACAACGCTCCTTGGAACAAAAATAGGACCCTGTATGGGGTTGACATCCTCCCCCCTCCCCCAAAAAAATGGTCGAGCGGCATATGCTTTTAACATTCATTTTGCCAGGACTGCAGAACAGAACAATCGTGGGCCCCTAAAGCTTCGATTGACATGCTGGCTCATGGAAGAGGCGCTGGCCTTAATTCTTCTAAAAGATAGTCAAAGTGATTTAGCGTGAAATATCCCTGCTGCATTGTTTTATTCCCTTCTAGTGCCATTCTGATTGATCCCTACACTCGACCCGAATCGACGTGGATATTTTTCGATAACTCGTTTGATTGGTTCAGCCTAAAAAGCTAAGGTATCCAAGGATCTAAGTCATGTAAATTGCCATAGCAACAAGCATATAAAAAACAAACATTCAAAGGTAACCACTCCTACAGCATTTGGAAGATGATGAACCGTTAATTAAGTTGGGGCTTTAAGAGATCTCTTAACCAATCAGTATCCCAGAGTGCAATG
This sequence comes from Oidium heveae, assembly GCA_003957845.1. Classification (NCBI taxonomy): domain Eukaryota; kingdom Fungi; phylum Ascomycota; class Leotiomycetes; order Helotiales; family Erysiphaceae; genus Oidium; species Oidium heveae. Next base: position 24,539 of record QVIK01000178.1, on the reverse strand, counting down.
TTGATGTCAACAGCAAATTCTCTGAGTCCAGTAGAAGAAGATCAAGGAGCAACTGAGGAAATGAGCGATGATCAAATAATTCAAAAAGGTACAACAGTCAGCTATAGAAAAAAAAGAAGTAGTCGACGTAGCAATTATGAAAGTAGCTGAGTAGGAAAGCTCAAATTTACTAAGTACAGTGAGTTAGTTCTCTTCTTGGTCTCTCCAAGGAGAAGGATTTGAATATCGAGAGACACATCAAGAGTAGCCAAACATGATCTTTTTACGGCAATGTGTGCATACGCCGTATATACAGAAAGTTATACATACTCGCTAAAAACGCGTGAATTTTATGCACGATCTAAAATCAAATTTCCCCTATCAAAATCAGCAAGACTAGAACAAGTTCAAACGTTTATTGCCATCTTGTCATCAATTCTTATTCAATTGATTTACTTTTAACTGATAAAAATGCTGTATTCATTTTTAGACTTTATTATCTAATTTCTACAAAGTAAAAAAGTGTTTCTCAATAGAAACTAGCTTTTCTATTCTGTTCCTGCTGGCAGAAAAATCACTAATTTTTGTCTCCTTCATAACTTTCGCTTTCCGGCGCATATTCTAACAGAATAATAATCTAAAATTTAAACTACGATTCTTCATCAAGTGAGATGGTCATGTAGGGCTTCGAGGACAATTCGGGAGAAAAAAACAGAATTCTCTATGAGGAAATTGGAAATTGATGACAAATCATGCATAGAATTCACGTGCTTTTAGCGGGTGTGTGTATAACTTTTGTGTATACGGTGGATACACGATTTGTCAGAAATTCTAGTCTGACTACCCCTATTGAGCGCTCCCAGCACGAGTGAGATTAGATGCACTTCGAGTTCTTAGATTACTCTTTATACATGGCTCACGTAATCTGATTTCCATAAAAACACTCCTTCGAATAACTTTGATTTCGGTGAATTTAGCGAAGCTATAAGCTATATCAGTCCTGGGCCAAGTCGGCTTAGCCAGAATCCCAGAGTTGTGCGAAGAAGATCAAAGTTTTGAGAAACTAAGTTATCAGAGGCTTGACTGTACTAAGTAAGGAAACCGATGCAAATTTTTAAGCTTTTTGAGCCCCGTCGTCGAGGATAAGTTGCTATTTTCGGGTTTGCATTATTTCCACCGATTAAGTTTCATTCAGTCCCGGAAGAATTAGCCTGGATAAGTCTAATTTATATTATACGTTATAATTTATATTATACGTTATAAAGCTGACATCTGCCGCGCGTGGGGCTTTAGCAGGCGATTTATGTCTTCGCTCGCTTACCGCGTGGTGGCCTGATCTACATCCAATCCATGCCAAATCAACCACTTGAAAGATTAGATGCATGAAATTCATCGAGAATAAGCACGACGCACGGGCTGTGGTTGCAGTCGAGTCGAAGTATCTATGGTTGATTCATCTTCATAGCAATCCGCTAGATTTAGAATTTATACCTATGGATTATTAGCTGTAATCATGCCTTTCAATCACATTACCTAGCAAGTAGATTACAAGTAAGAATTTATTGAAATCACGATCGATACATGCCCATGGGCTTTTGCTTGTTGTTGGCCACGAAGCGAGGAAAAGCTGTGGAAAAGCAAAAATGAAAAAGCGGAGTTGTGATTAGTAACCTTTTACGGATGAATGGTTGTCCTGATATTTCAGGCTATTTATTGTTTTTAGACTAGCCAGGGCTAGCCAGGGCTAGTGCTAAAAAAGCGAGAGAGCAACACTGCAGATGATCCACCGTTAACCGCTGATAGTGAGATAACTCACGATCGGGCCCCACTTATTAATCACTGTGCGTATCGGCAATTGCTGCAGAGCTTCGGGGCGGGGGTAATATCCCTGTAACTTATTGCGTTAGTCGAAGCTTAAAAAGTAGTGACCTGAAATACCCGGCCACATAGAATATTCTGTGTGTCAGCTCCCCTCACTAACGAATGCTTTTCAGTGCTACGATTTCCCTGCCCGTGCCACGCCTTTATTATGCTTCAGTTTTCCTTTGGACTCATCAACTTATGTTGTTGCACACTGAAGTTTCACGCGTGCGTTTCTTTTTTTGAATCAGAGTGTTTTGATTAATATTCAAAAGCTACTAGCGAGTACATGAGACCTAGTTCGAATTCAAAACTAAGGACATTGGCATAATAATTGGAATTAATGTGCGACTGCTGCTGCAAGCGTACTCAAGGAGCTACAGCAAAAATGTGTCCAATACTGCCACCAACATACTATTTGGCTGCCGAAAAGTTTAGTATCAGTCTCTATGTATTACAATATTGCCCATAGGCATCTACAGGCCAGTTGCAGAACTATTCATAAACCCATAGATGAAAAACAAGATGTCAATCTTCGGTAGTGGTGTTAGAGCTAACCGATATATATACATTGGGAATAACGATACCGGCTCGGAATAAAGCAAGTGGGTATTCATATACTTTGAAAAGCTTGTAAAACCTAACCTTATGGTAATAGTTGACAACCAAGTCAAGAAAAATACCATTGAAGAAGTATTTCTGAACACCTCTGACGCTCATGGATTTGGCATACAAATCAATGCATCCTGGAAAAACACAAGAATACTATCGACCAAGAAGATTAGCCGACATTTAAATACACATAGAGTGGAATATATATATATATATATATATATATTTAAAAAAAAAAACGTGCTTAAGCAATCTGGAATTTTTTGACGCTTTAATGAAAAATTCTTGATTATAAAGACACAGTAATGTGTCTGATGTTTAGACAATAAACTACTCCGAGACAGCCTGAAGCAACGTCTTTTTGAGGCATGGAAAGAATAGCCAGCAAATACAACTTATGATATGGGTCATTTCTTGAGTCAAAGACACTCACTTTCATATCAAGCGTTGACTCGGAGGGAATATAATTGAAGGAGACTTATGCCCTTTATGGCTTCATATCGAGGTAGCTTCCGTTAATCTATCTCATGTAGTGTTGAATTGTATATTGATTCAACGACATTGAATACTACTTGGTATAGATAATAATCTAAGCTAGTGGTAATTTGCAGCTTTGACGTGGTATGCATTTCACTACGTAAAAGAAAATCTTAGGGCAGTTCAGATACCTATATCACTCGACAGAAGTCATTTTATATGGACCATGGCATCGCCTCGTACTCATATCTGTAATGAACTGAGAGTTACAACATTTAGACTCGCAATGAGCTAATTAGTGGCCGGCATTCTGTAAATATACAGGAACCTCGGATAGCCCGTATTTAATTCAGAGATGAGAAGTCTTCAAGGTGACTACCAAGCTGCTTGGCATTCTATGGGTCCTTAATGTATCAGCCGGAACTGACCGCTTAAATCACAGAAGCCAATAAAATCTAATGTCAGTGAGTAATATCTAAATAGATCCTCGAGTCTCCAATTGTAAATCGATTTTATATATTAATTCTAGCATATTATATCACTGAGTGACGCAAATTGCCGTGACCCCGGGCCACTTCGAAATACATTGAAACTAAAACAATATCACAAATTAGTTACAACTAAGATAGTGAATCTACAAGGAATAGGTAAAATTTAAGTTTACTCAACAAGTGCCTGAATTATGGTCGTAATTTTTTTTTGTAGAAATACTATGAGGTTTGCATAGTCGATCGTCTATCCTACAAGTGACTCTGAGTCTAATAATTGAATGTCTTCTTTTTTGTCACCAACGTGTTATAAATTTTCAAGCAGTGTTGTTTAGCTTTGTACACACACCACCTCGTTATCTTCTATCCATAGATTACCTGATATATTCGGATAGGTCTGATTTACTCTCGTATCCATTAATATTGAGTAGTTTACTCACATGATACTTAATACATGCAGCCACTTTTACTATTTTCAAATTACAAAGAAGTTGAAAGATTTTTCTTTTACATGCGGGTTTCGTGAACGCAATAGATCTTTTTTTTTTTTAAAAAAAAAATATTTTGAAAGAAAATGGCTTAAACAAATAATGTCTATTGATGGTTTAGTAATAAAATAATTCAACAAAAAATGGCGGTGATCCACGTAGATTGTCTACAGTTTCATATTTATTATTTGGAGAACGCGTCTTTGTTCAGGCTGTCTCCTAGCTCCTATTTCTTTGATCCTTAAAAGGCTGAGATATTGCGGACTTTGATGTCTAGATTCAGTACAGTACGTCCTAGCCTATTTTGCACGAATCATTAAAAATTCGCTGTTCGAATGCAATGGAGCGAGCTGATAGTTTTTGAAATCGTTCTTGTGGTTATATTCTAAGTGAGTCCGACAGGGTCCCAATCTTTCATATCTCCACTGATAAACAGAGATAAGAAAAATTTTTGAAGTGGCTTATTTATAGCCGTCGAGAGATTTGATAGTCTAGAGACCGACAAATATCCTTCTCTTTCCCTGAAGACAATTTGAGGTTAGAAATCCACCGAATTATCTCGAAAGAACTGGTATTTGACCAGCCTCCCTTGCGAGAATTTGTGCGTTAGCTATGAAGCTCAAATGTGTCACACACTTGGGTCATATCATCTGCCGCTCTCAGGTAAGGTTCAGCACAGATCTTAATATTTGCGTGGTAAAATTCATCGAGTTCCTTTTTTCGCCTAACCATTTAGTTGATCTAAGTGTTTCGATTCCTAGTTCTCCATGTTGGAGGCTTTTCTATCAAGCGTCGCAAGGCAGACTTTGAGGGTACTTTCAAAATCCGTACTAGAGGCTTGGTGATCTACAGTGAATTTCAAGTATTTTAATTGTACCTAAAATGAAAGGAATTGGCTCCTTTGATTATTCTTGCTTTAAGTTGCCTATGAGGTTGTGGATGTTTCCGGTCCTAGTATTCGAATCGAAATATTTTCTCTAAACTATGGGGAAAACCGTTGTTGTTTGTTGTCATCTGGTGTAGCCTCGAATATGTTTAGACAAGCCAACTCAGTTGAGACTCCAGTATTCTTTTCCATCATTCGGTGATTTCCAATCTAGTAGCTCCTTTGTAACCATACTTGGAAAGGTTAACAGTTCATCACTAAGTCTTCGAGATAATAAGTTCTGACGCGATTACTCAGCCCCAATCTTATGCGATATTATCCTATATTTCTTCCTTCGATCCAGAAAAAAACAACCCAGGAATACTTTCTTTTTACAATTTATCCAACAGATCTTACTTTTCTCAATTGAAACGATGAGTTGGCGTACATTTTATCAACATCGGTCACAGTTTCGCCTGTTTGATCTCCAGAGCCGAGAAATTAAAACCTAGCGACAGTCGTGTTGTATTAATTGAACGCTATTACTATGATCGCAATCGAGAGTATGGGGAAAAGCCAATGCTTGGAAATAAAAAATTTAGAACAGGCTTAAGGATAACTAATGAATTACTGATTGAGAGGTACCTTATTTCGCGTCAAGAAGCACGTGGTATGGGCTTGTACATCTACATAGGCTCATAAGCTTAGTGAAAAACTTTAGGGGAAAGAGACTATTAGAACAAAGATATGAAGCAAATATAGATGAATTATGGAATAACAATGCTCCTGAGCGATACAAATATCTTGGTAGTCGAATGACCGGAAGAATGCCAGAAGAACTAAAATTCCTTTCTCGAAAAGACCTTGGATCGCTCCTAGCTGCACGGTCGGCACACGGCGACTTCACAGCATACCGTCGCAGATTTAAGCATGAAGAAGCAGTCCTGATGTGCGAATGTGGCGAGGAAAAGTCACCGGAACATTCCTTTTCATGTCGGAGATTAAGTAGGAGAGGCAAACCTCGGGCCTAAGCCATCGAGAGGTGTCGTGGGCGACATCAAGTGGACTCTTGGCTCAACTGCCGGAGCAAGAGCATTTGAAAAATGGTGTAAAAAGGCACATCCACACGATTAGGTGAGATTGAAAGAAAGCATTATCTTATTCATTAAAAAAAAATAATTATATATATATATATATATAATTATACAAGTAAAAGCTTTAAATATCAGGTCATTGAAGGAAGAACAGGCTGATGGCTGCAGTAGTTTTTGGTACATCACCTAGCTGCTGATGTAGACTCAAATTAGATGTCAGTATCTTATCAGATAATAGAAATGCCTGGTAGTCATAGGTTACGTAGGCACGCCAAACGCTCCTACAAGGGCTTAGAGGCCGGGATTAGCCCGTGTGCCTGCTTGGCGTTAAATGTATAAATAAATACATAAATTAGTGAAAAACTTTCGCATCTTCAATTTCGGAAGCTTGTTGATATATACTGTCCATTACGAAGCCGTCGTCTGAAAAATCTCAACACAAAATTTTCTGACGAAGTTAAAATACTAATGTGACTGATGTGAAGGATTCAAGCTCTTTTGGACGAGCCGGAGGTGGTTCCTTAATGCACATAGGATTGATTCTGCGCTGATCATGTGATAAATCGACAAGATTAGTTCCCAATTGGGGTACAAATATAATTTCAATTTTATCAACGTGCCTTTTTTACAAAACCCCTGCTGAGCCTATAAAAATTATAGCTCCCCCCTTTCCAAATTTGGTCGATGGATTGATTAGTCGTGCATCCTTAATCGCAACACCAAAATATTCCATGAACTCAAGAAAGAGACTCTCCACATGTTTAGCCTCAACTGACTACATTATGAACCCTTTCATACCCAAATAAATATGGGTCATGACGTTCCGCTCAGTAGATATGTTTATTTAAACTATGCTAATGAGATGTACATGTGAAGCCATGCACAAAATTATCTTCATTTAAGGGCTTCTCTGTTTATATACTGGTTTACTCCAGAAGTATGGAAGCTCTGGATGCGCTCGGCGAATCCTGACAGGATTTATATCCATAAGACCACAATGAATATTGAGCTACTTTGCTGATATGTCATGCACGACTTTCCTAATCGATTTAATAGTCCTGAGATTGATTTGGGATATTGGGCTCTTGTTTCGCGCTTTGTGCCATAACCACTGAATCGAGTGATGGCACCTCTCAATAAAAACTAAAGGAAGGCTAGAACTTCTTGGAGGGAAGTCTTTAAGCTGCAGTACAAACGTGTGCGAAGTAGTAGGGTCAGGTCTTAAAACTCGGTGAAATATCAAACAGAATCAAAATAAATAAACTTGTGCATGCATTCATTTTTATTGAGTTGTATTCTGCTCGGTAGGCATGTCCTATATTGCATTGATAATCTTCCAGATTCCGCAAGATTCTTCTGGGAAGTCTTTCTTCAAAGACATCACCCATTCTGGGTAGGGAGTCACCTCACTCTTCGCCTAAAATATAGGATGCAAGACTTAAGTATCCTTTCTTGAAATAGTGGCCAAATTTCTGACGATGATCCTAACTCTGAAAGAGACTCTGGACCCTATACTGACTCTCACCAAGCTAGGCTTTTCGTGACGAAAGATCAGGATGAATAGGAACATTTGGAAAGTGACGAAGGAACCTCGCGGATTAATATCAAGAAAGGTCTATCGATAAAACGGGCTATTGCTAATCTATTGGAGGATCAGGAGAAGATCCATAACACTAAGTTTCTTGAGGCTTTCTTTCAAAGTAGACAAAGGCCTTCCAACGATCGCACTCTTCTTGGAGAAATTGTGCAGTGAAAGAGACGGCGAACTAAGCTGAATACATGAGTCCTGTATAAACATCCTGCTATATTTCCCTCTTAATATCTAGGATATGAATTTCCATCAATTTCAATATAAGTTGATCTCAAGACTTGGTTAGATAGAAGACGTAGACATTTTGATCAATACTAAGATAATCGTCGAATTAGTGTATTGATAAGAATATAATTTTTAGACTACTAGTAGGTTAACCAAAAAAATATGTCAAGATCAATGCTCTGAATTACTTTGAATGGTTTTTTATTTGATTGATTCTAGGTACCAAATTATTTAAAACATAAAGGTGTATGAGTATGTAAACTTTATCTTTTATTTGTAAATGTACTCTATAACGAATCTTGGTGATATTGTTTACATTTATTTAACTTTACTTACAGAAAATAGATTAATAATCTTACAATTGCTATAGCAATAGTCCCATGAACTCTCCTTCTCGCCACTTAGAAGACACAAATTATTACGTAATGTTGAAGGTACAGGGTATGGGAAAATACAGGGGTTTAATAGGAAATTCGACGATATAAGTGGCTTACTTAAGCTGGGGATGCACAATATTAATCGCCAATTTATATAGCATGTTTATGAGGATTTCTATTGGTTGGGCGATCTAAGACACACTAACCTAAATCAATGTAACTAATGCACGTTGGCCGACATAGGGTAGGACGGATAGTAGGTAGGTACTTGGACTCATGATATGAATTTTTGAATACTTAAAATAATGAAAGTCCTCTGTCGCAGCCGATGGTACGAGCTAAAACTACTCTAGTGCCAACAAGCGCTAAGCTAAAATAACTAAGCCTAAATAGGTAAGTGAATGACTAGCTTGCCACGTGACAATCAAGTTATTCTAACAAAGCTGGTTGGTTGCAATGAATCGTATTTAAATCCAGAAACAACACTTTCAATGCTTACTGCGATGAAAACTGTTTCTTCTTGATTGGGCTTGGTAGCTATGATACCGTTGACTAACAAACGGAATGCGAGTAAAATTAGGTGCAAGTTATCCACGAAACGCTCATAATCTCCAGGCCCATAGATTTTAACATATTCATTTTCTCTCAAAGTCTCGGTATCCTGAATAAAACTTGCTATTTTAATTAAGCTACGATAAAGAGAATAGAAAACTCTTTTCTTTTCTTTTCTTTTCTTTTCTTTTTTTTTTTTTTTTTTT
>QVIK01000178.1:0-15646 GCA_003957845.1 Oidium heveae | reverse complement strand
TTTTTTTTTTTTTTTTTTTTTTTTTTTTTTTTTTTTTTTTTTTTTTTCCCATCGATGCTATGATGAAGCGAGAACTTTATCTCGTATTAAGGGGACTTCAAAAATTCGAGCTGAATGGGAATACTGCAGGTCTTAAAGCCATAGAATCCAACCCCCTCAAAAATAAGATCTTAAAAATAATTTTCACCCCGAAAAAAAATTACCCCGTACTTCTCATCAGGTTCTACCTATAGGTCCTCGAAAATCCTTTGATTCTGAAGGGACACCAACCACCCAAAAATCAGATTGTAGCAAATACATAAAGGCTATAGAGGGTTGGGAAGATCCCCAAAAATTCATAAGATCTCTGAAAGCGACAGTTTGCCCCGTTTTTTTTTATTTCTGACTGATTCAACCCTTGAAATATAATCCCCTTTGTATCCTCGAACTATTTTTTAAACACTTTAAATAAAAAATTCAAAATATATATGTAAATAACTTTGGAGCGGTAAATTAGAATTAGGCTCGCTCATACGAACCGACATTATATATTTTCTCTCTGGGTTCAATTTGAAAAGGAAAAAAAAAAAAAAAAAAAAAAAAATATCATTCGTCTGAATCTCTTGTAATAAAAAGAGTAAATCGTGAAATTTCTAAAAACACTGGATTATTCTATAACTGATTCTCAACCTGGAAGGAATATTTTAGCAATATATATATATATATATATATATATATTTTTCCTCTGAGTTCGAGAAGTTTATTGGTCAGAGTATTCGAGAATTTTTATTCAAAAACCAAATAAGAGAAACAGCATTTTAAATTCTAGATTTTTATGAGAAGAGTTTTGAGAATTGCTTTTCTTTCTGAGTAAAAAGGAGAGGGCATTAATGGTGAAAACATTTACTTTCGACACAATTCTTTGGGATGTGATTTAGATCGCCAATGTACTTATTTACTGCAGTGGGAGATTACTAGTTTAGAAATAAGCAAGTTCTTGCTAGATTACTCACAGTGGATATTTAAAGATATTGATCGTTTCTATTAACATCTCTATCTTCCATGCTAGAGGTGAGACGGGGCAGATTACGAAAAAAGCGTCGATATACTTAGTTTGTCGCTTTTGATAAGAAGCAGAATTAATTTGGATTAGAATATTTCCTTCAAGTTTGACTGTGAAGTACACTCTAAAAAGGATTACAGCCTTTTATTTCCCGCAGCTTATTTTTTGTCTTATCAACAAAAAACTGTTGCGGATCAGTTTAATCTCTACAAGTGTAGGCATCTTACAGATCCAAGAAGTCTGAGAACTAAAACAAAAAATATGCGGCTTGAATACCCTCCAAAAAATTACGGAATCGGCTATATTGTGGAATCTTTAAATGGAATACGGAAAATAACACGTTCCTCTCAGGGTATATATCTTCCTCACCGCTTAATCATGAAGTCCAAAACGTTCAAGAAGAAACGAGTCATTTCCATAACTGCTTAACATATTATTTTTGTTTCGATTCGATTCTTAACGAGAGTTTTCTCGATTATGATGACACAAAGGGTATCATAACATAGTTTTTACTAGTAGTACCTAGAGTTAGTTGAGACTACATGATTTAGCACAATATTTCAGCTGCACAAATCCAGGCCCGAATTTATTTAATGAACAATCACCTGTTTAACCATGATCATGAAAAACAAAGTTTTTGGGGGCCATATTCATTATATTTTAGTCATCCAGGCCTGCGTGATGATAATCTAAATTCAAGATGCTCCAACGCAAGCTCCGCAGCATCTTCGAATGCATTTGATAGAAATTGGCCATCGTACCAGAATCTTGCAGCGATATTTCGCCCTTGAACTGTTACGGTGCTTGACCAAGCTGTACGTCCTCCTAAAGTCATTAGCTTTGATAGCCATATGAAATAAGTCCAAAATTTTCCGGTGATCTACCTCGTCGGTCGGACATTATCTGATATATAGGAGGGCTAATTTGTGCCTCACGGCATCTCTCTTTGGAATTTTTTAGCAAGAAATAAAACGATGATAACGGACTCTGACCAACCTTCAAGTTGTCTCTGCCATTTTCCTGACATAGAAGATTGATCGAAGTTTACCATGATTTTGCCACTCAAAATAAAAAGCTTGTAAGTTTAATTTGACGAACTTGTTGAGAGATCCCACCCATAATAAACAAAAACGAGTCCTTTATACAGATATCATGGGTTGTAATATTTGCTAATACATGTTAGACAACATACAGAGCTAGTTGTTATTTCCGAAAACAGCCACGTAATTTATAGGACAGAATAAATATTCACTTCTTTACATACATGCTATTTTCATTGAAACACGGAAGCACCTGTATAATGCGTTTGCATGAATGAACAAGAATTTTCGAGGAATTAGTAACAATCCAATCATGTTCCTAAATTTTATTGCCTAGAGTAGTATGATAGCATTAGTTCTCTGCAAGAACGGCTGGTCAATATTCCGTTATGGAATAGATTATGAAAGTAACTTTCAGTAAGAATACGATATGTGAATCAAAGTCAGCTGGTATTATGTTGTGATAATCGATATGCAATAGATAACAGTTTCCGAAAAAAAAATACAGTCATGTGGTTATGCATTTTTAAGCGTCCCTTCTCCTTTGAGTAAATTGATATAAATTGAGCGAAAAGGTGCTATAATTAGTTATGTTGGTAATATATTGGGCGAGAATAAGACGGGAACGGTTTCATGTTAAAAACTCTGTGAAGCCGTGTCGATCAGTAAACTTTATGGCAGGATTTTGGTAAGTCCCCCTCCTTACGGAATTTAAATTTTTTTTAGAAGACCTTACGATAAATCTAAAACTGTGACTTTCAGAGCATCTTTTCACCATGCCATCAAAAAATAGTCGACGAAGTATCTGGGCACTTAACTGCGATCATAGCAACTGGCCAGCGAAAACCTTGGAATGATTGCTCAGACCTGAGATTTTTATTTTTACAAAATACACAAAAGAGTTGGTGACTTTTGTCATTAAATTTCATATCTGTAATAACGTTTTCTCTTTGATAACACCCACACGATGTGGTGTTAATTATGTGTAAGCTTTGCTAATTCATAAGCCACTATCTCTTATTCCCTTAGTAGACTTTGGCAATAATACTTAATTTGAAATTATCTTAGAGATCTAAAAGTATCTTCTGAGGTATTGATTCCTGTAGTGATTTTGCGTATTAAGAACTGATCGGATCCTCATAGGCTCGCTACAAAAGCAATAATACGTGCAGTGATGGATGTTATATAAGTGAAACAAGCCAATAAGATGAGTTTCAGCTGCTGCGAACACTATGTATCTTGAGCGCGGCAGTAGCAGCAAAGAAATGATTTGAGTTGAATATATCCGACGTAAATAGCTGAAGAATTATTTAAGTCAATGCTAAGCTTCAAAATTCTTATGGCAAAAGGTCTTTTATTTTGAACAAAATTTTTTATTTTTAGTCATAGCTATAATCTTCCTTCCCCTCCTTCCAATCTCCTCGCACTCAAGAGCGAAACTTCTTACTCGGGATTTCTTGTGTAAAAAACTCTTAAGAAAATAAATTTCTCATCGAGGACCCGATATCTCATCTCAAGCATTGACAGTCTGGTAATTATAGGTTTGTAATCACTATATTGTCTTCAACCATGTTATACCAGCAGACATAATCAATCTAACGTCGTCCACTTAATTGCAAATTAATAAATGCAATGCTCTTCGCCGAGCTAGCATGGGATGTCTAGAAATAGCCACCAAAATAATTTCTGCAGCAGAAAGAAACTTTTATGTGGCAAGAGTAATGAGAATCCGAAGATTAGGTGACAATCAATTTTGCTAAAAGAAATATTGGTATGTTGTGCTACACATAAGAATATCATAAAGGTCTTTAGTTCCTGCCAATAGCTTTTTTTGGTTCTCTTTTCTTCTTTTTCATCTTCTGTATGATTGAAATTATTGCATCTAGGCTTCGTTTCCCAGATACTCACAGGGAAGATTTTGAGATCAACATATTTATAGTTCACTTTATGTGTTATGATATCAATTTTCATGTACCGATATCGTAGGTATGAGTTGTCTTTTATCAAGGAAAAAACTCAAATGAAACTTTTGAGTAACAACACTAAATCCTAGGGAAATTGCCATGCTGTATGAGCCAATTAGATGATTAAATCCCCTTAGCACTGGTTTTTGCCTCACACTACGTTATTTTTCTTTTTCCAATATCATGCAATATAGGTCGATAGAGACTGGTGATTACCCAATCGAAAGTTCACATATTTTGCACATAGGAACGATGATTTGCTAAGAAGTCAGTTTAACTGCAAGATATCTTTACTCCCTACATTTCTAGATGTTTGATTAGCTAGCCACTCCCGCGACTAGGTTATATTTTCATACAACTGACATCTGAGCCTTAAATTACCAGTAGTATCCACTCATGTCGAGTAATATAGGCCTGGATCTACTTAAGCTAGATATCGAGATTATAAATAACGTCCGATGAGGGCAATATCTGAACCCGAAAATGATAGCGAAAGCCTACTTTTTTCCTTTTATTAAATTTCTTTCTTTGTGTTTATTGGAGGACATTTGATGCAATGAGAACTGAAGATCCTCAACGTGGCAGCAAGCCTTCTTATCATGAGAGGTGCAACTCTGGGTCAACCACAATTTCTCATTTTTAAGAATGGTAACTTAGTCTGAAAACAAACGCTCTGTAGTGGAACGTCTTTCATTCCAGAGGTACAAGTTCACTTGCACGTAGTAACAAGATAGTTGAAGCGTAGCGATATGACCCATTTCCAAATTTTTCTTTCTCTTGGAGCCTATACAATGTAGCAAAACTTTGTGAGTATATAATCCCACAGACTATGTTTGAAAAGCATTTAATCATCTTCATGATAGGACCATTCATGCTTGGAGAACACACCAAAATTGGATGGCCTCATTTTCAGCAGTTGTAAACAAAGCATTATAGATGCTTCACCATTCATATAATATCGCAATTCAACAATTTTTCGACATAAAGAGTGCTTCAGCTGATTGCAACTTAAAATTGCCTATCATTTCATGGCTCCAAGGTATCAAACTTCCGCCTTAGCTTGTCGATATAAATGATGAAAACAAGTAAAAGCTTGAAGAGACCTCCTAGATTTCTGATATCAACCCATCAACCGATCTATTGGTTTGAAAGTCGTCGTCACCAAGCTCGGTTTTTCGCTTGCTTAATCTCAATAACTTTCAGGTAGACTCAATTTATAAAACTCAAGTATCGATATCCGGAAACAATTATTGCTTATCAACTCTCGGTGGGATGTGATTTCAGCAATGAAGATATGTCCGCTGAACGTTCCATGCATGAGGATTATTTCATTGCACTTATTAACAGTGAGCACTATATCTAAGATACCAAGTTGCTTGTACATGTGACTATGAGTTATTGCCGCTCCCCAGCAAAATTTATCATGCACAGAGCATTAAATGCGAGATAATGAGGAATTACTTTCTATTCGACCAGAACTCCAAATCTAAGTGGTCTAAATTATTTAATCCAATAATTAATTTTTTAGATTAAATTTCATACAGCACGGCATAATCAGCTTTACACTAAAACACAACTCGTTAGAATTTGAGATTTATTTCATGTAGTTATACTCATTTAGCTTTAGCGTTAAGCTGCATGTTATGAAATTAAAGAGTTCACACGCTAATATTAAATGAAGACCAATCTGAAGACGATTATTGCGGCTACTAAAGATTAACTCAGATATCTTTTTATTCTAGAAAAATACCATATATTTATACCTAAGTGTGATAAATAGCCTCAATTCATCTTGGAATAATTTCTTATCATCTTTTGCTCATACGGCACTTGACATGCTACATTTTAATATTCTTCTACACTTATTATCTCCTTAGCGTTTGTCTCCAGCTTATTTCTTACTGAAATGAAATTGCTATTTGGGGCGTTAATAATGGCTGACAAAGATGCCTCCAAATTTTCCAGAGTATACGAAGGCCGTAAATCGGCTGGGGCATCATGTATTCACCCAAAGTTGGATCATTAAAAGGCTCATGTTAAGCATTAAAAATTTACGAAATATGGAGAGGCAATTACCGTAAGCCAGTCAACCATACTAACATGTAATATATTCCAATTTTCATCTAGTTTCCCACTAGATTTGGTGAAGATATTAAAAAAATTGGTACAAATTGAAATTTTATCCCTCGTCATAATAGGGGTAGTCCAGCTCATAAAACCAAAAAGCAATATACTACTTTTGCGCACAACTCCGTTTTTTCAATCCCTGTAACATGTGAATTTTATGCACGATTTGTCAGCTTATTTCTCACGAAAATTTCAATTTTTCTTTACGCTTGAATTCGAGGCCCAACATCATTATTTTCATATAGCAAAGTTGGAATTTAAAATTAATATAATTACTGTCTCTTGAGACTATTATTTAGTGAAATTTTTGTCATTAAAATATACGCAGGAAAGCGAAATTTATGAAGAAAACGAAGAGCCGTGATTTTTCTGCTCGCAGAATCAATATAGAAAAGCTAATTTCTGAGGATAAAAACCTTATTACTTTCTAAAAAATAGATAATAATGTATAGAGATGAACAGGACAGCTATATCAACTAAAAATAATTTAATTGAATAAAAATTGAACAAGATTTGGTGATAAATGTCTGAAGGTATTACCAACTTGATGTTTTTGATGAGGAATTTGATGACAAGTCGTGCATGAAATTAACGTATTGCAGGGGTGCAAAATATGGGTTCGACTACCCCTAATATGTTGATCTCAATTATGACTGTAATAAAAGTTTTTAATTATTAGGATATCAGGTCGTTAGCTCTGGAGGGTAGTATAATGCGTGTAAAGTATAGCTGTTCATGGGCAGTGGCTAGGTCCCGACTTGTAATACTGATGGCACCCGGAAAACCGATACAGCATATTATGTTTGAAAGTTTTCAATGAGTGGCTAAGCACGCTGAATTAAGCCAACAGAAAGTCTACATCTTTTTTTGTGGTACTTTTGGAATCCATAAGGATTTTAAAAACAATGTTACTAGATAACAAATAAATTGACGTATAAATATCTTTGACAAATTTTTTGAGGAGCATACGGAGTATATAAAGTTTGACAGCGTATTGTTACGATATATTTTTCTTGTTCATTCAAGGTATATAATTACTCGCAAGATCTCTTCAAGTGATTCCCAAAAATACAGCAGTAGGTGTTACTCGCAGGTATTTTTTGAAAATTTGTTCGTCTGTTAATCGTACCGCCTGAAACTAGCAACAGATGTAGTATTTTTCCACGAGTGAAGGACCAAATCTTATGGTAAAGTTTCCACACCAACGTTGCCATTTTCAATTTCGAGAGCGAATCGATTGAAAACTAATGGCAGATAAAATTCCATGTATTCTAAAAATCCTAACTCTCAAAATTTCATTTATAGCATCAAGAGTTCAGTCGGTACCGGAAGAGATACCTTGAACACACAACAGCTGTGCTGGCAGCTGTGTAATTAATATTAATGTAGCCATGTTTTTAAAATACTCCTATTAGTCTAATAGAGTTAGCATTAGAAGTTAAATCCACTAAAATACTATGCATAAGGCAGTTAATTCAGTCACAATGGCCATTTAACACTCATCGTAAGATTTCTAGACCGTCGAAACATTAAAATTGTGAAGGTCTTCTAAGGTAGTTGTCTAAATTTCTTGTGGATATAAGCAAAATTGATTCCTTTCATGGTATTTAAAGACGGTTATACATAGTTAACGACGACATGGTATCTTTTGTAAACATTCGGTGCCTTTTAAGTTAAATTTTCTAGAAAATTGACTCGACATTGCCTCAGATCAATCTTTCAGATGGTGTAAATAATTGATAGCACCAATTTGTAACAGATGAGCTTTTCCAGCTTCAAAAATTTCACCATCTGAAAACTAGTATCCGATGACCTGTGCTAGGTTCCCCTTTAAAGAGTTATCATGTACAAATCTGCCATATTTTCATATTTGAAGTCGTAACAGGCGAGTTAATTACCAAGTATTTTTTTAAAGATCAAATCAGTGATTTACTGAAAGAGTCTTTCAGTTCCTACTTTTAATTAGAATATACTTACTGTTTTTCCCAACAAACTTAAAGAATGCTCTTTAAATTTTGCCCCATCAGAGCTCGAGATTTTTCGTTGTCCACACCAAAGAGCATCTGTAATTCAGACAAGGGTACCGTTGGTGGAAAGAATATTTTCTGAATTGTTGTTGTAATAGACATTACGCAACTAATCGAGCTTTAAATCACCAAACAAAGCCGCTTTTAGCTAACTTTTTTTTATATGATGATCTCTCCAGTGGCACTGGAAATAAGCATTCCAACAAATGTCTTGTATCAAATTCAATCAGGATTCGAATTTGCTAAGCTATGATTTGAGTATTTGTTAATACAAAAATCTGATTATATTTTCAAATTCAGCTTCGCATATGAATTAATATACTAAGTTTCTCAAATAGCTAAGTACGGACTACAGCAGCGAACTCCGTCAATATATATTAAGCAGGAATCGGATTGGTCACAAACAAGGATTGAAATAAATAGCTGCAACTAAATGTATCTGAGATATAGTACATAGTAATTCACCAATGCGTAAGCAGCGTCTCAACTGGCCGATACTAAAAAGAAGTGCTGAAGCAACAATTTAGGAATAAATGTATCAAAACATAGCGTAATAATGCAACTTATTGCCAATCTGACCTACTCTAATAGCCATGTTAGTTCAGTGGCAAAAGAATTGGAAAATATTTTTTTCGCAAATAAATAGTGCCAAGAAACTTATTGTCTCCAGTCTTATAGAGCCGACCGCATCTGCAGGAACATGCAACCATGGGTTGTGTCTCAAGCTTAGAATTGTGATTTATCAGTACAGACTCTGGAATTTAGCTAGAATAATTGTAGAAGCAATAATAATACTTCTCCCAAGTCTCGGGGAGGATTGGTTCTTATGGTTGGTAGCTCCCAATTTGCTTACCCGGGCAACAGAGAACAGAGCCTATAAATTGAATGGGGTGAATCTAGTATACTGCCACATCTTGTATCAACAAAAATAAAAGACAGACTCTGTACTACTCTGTTTCTAACTCTTCCAAAGGAGCGAATAATTTTGGGGCAGGTCTTGGCTGACTCCCGCTCCAACGGAGTTAAATACAAGTCGAACCCGCCCGACCGCAGCTCGGTAAGGAGGGAGCTAATGTTACCGGCAGTTACTTCCATTCTGACCAACACCTCTTTCCAATAATACGGCAGTCTAAACATCTGACCGTCCTTCCACCATATCTTGCGGTACACCCGCCAGATAGATTTTAAGTTCTCTGTTACTTGTTGAATCCCCAGTGCATTAAAATTGATAACAAAGATTCAATACGTTTGTCCTTCGGGACTAATCTCCAGATATGGGTATCTGCGGAACTAAATGTTGCGGGGGAATGTCTTACCTACAAAATCTTCTTTTAAAGTAACTTATACTGACATCTACAACAGGCAAATCTCGCGATGGCCTTTATGAACCTGTGCTGGCAGAAAGTGAAAGGGAAGCGGTCTCAGACCTTCTACAATTCCTCGAAAATGTGTGAATATATTCTGCGGTCAATATCATTTCCGCTGATTAAAATATAGCGTGGCGAGACAGATTTCTTCTCTGGAGAACCGCTCCGAGCATTGAGTACCCTTGTGTTTTCAGATAATGTGGATCTCCAACGAAGTGCAAGTTTAACTTTTGCTGAAATTACCGAAAGAGGTAGGCATTGAATTTTGGTTTAAAGTAGAAGCTTTTGGTGTTCTAATATAGCCCATAATCCGAATTATGAAGTGCGCGATGAAATATGAAAAGCTCCTATAGTAAAAGTTTTGGGAATTGAGGTCATAAACAAATATAAGTAGGAAGCTAACGTATCCTAAGATGTTCGTGAAGTTGGTCGTGATACTCTTGAACCTATACTTTTTTTACTACAAAGTCCAGATATTGAAGTCCAGCGTGCTGCTAGCGCAGCTCTTGGTAATCTTGCCGTCAATAGTAAGTACTCGCGTTAGGGCTGCAACTTGTATCCTCTAAATATATGGTAGCTGAAAATAAGGTTGCTATCGTCCTGATGGGTGGCCTGACTCCTTTAATTCGCCAAATGATGTCACCAAATGTCGAAGTACAGTGTAATGCAGTTGGATGTATCACAAACCTTGCAACTCACGAAGATAACAAAGCAAAGATAGCAAGATCAGGTGCCTTGGGACCGTTAACACGACTAGCTAAATCCAAAGATATGCGTGTTCAGCGAAATGCGACAGGTGCGTTACTAAACATGACACACTCTGGTGAGCGACATCTACCGAATACCATAACACTGAAGACCTAATTTGATTAGATGAAAATCGACAGCAACTTGTTAATGCAGGTGCTGTTCCTGTACTGGTTCAGCTTCTTTCTTCCTCGGATGTGGACGTACAATATTATTGCACAACTGCTTTAAGTAATATCGCTGTTGATGCAAATAATCGTAAAAGACTTGCACAAAACGAAAATCGTCTTGTTCATTCATTAGTCAATCTCATGGACTCTACATCTCCAAAAGTACAGTGCCAGGCAGCATTAGCTTTACGAAACTTAGCTTCCGACGAGAAATATCAGTTAGAAATTGTACGAGCACGTGGCTTACCGCCCTTACTTAGACTTCTCCAGTCTTCGTACCTACCCTTAATATTATCTGCCGTCGCTTGTATACGGAATATATCTATTCATCCTAACAACGAATCACCAATAATAGATGCTGGCTTCTTGAAGCCTCTTGTGGACTTATTGGGCTCAACAGATAGTGAAGAAATACAGTGTCATGCAATTTCTACTCTTCGAAATCTTGCTGCTAGCTCTGATCGAAATAAGGCTTTGGTTCTTGAAGCTGGTGCTATTCAGAAATGCAAGCAACTTATCCTTGATGTACCACTAAGCGTACAGTCTGAAATGACAGCGGCGATAGCTGTACTGGCTCTTAGTGATGATCTTAAAACACATCTACTAAGTCTCGGTGTCTTCGATGTCTTAATTCCTTTGACTAATTCTGAGAGTATTGAGGTTCAAGGAAATAGCGCTGCAGCTTTGGGAAATCTTTCATCTAAAGGCAAGTAGCTTCCAGATACTAAACAGCAAGCAAACTAATGGGATAGTAAAACAGTTGACGACTATTCAATTTTTGTGAATGACTGGGATGATCCTTGTGGTGGAATACATGGGTATTTGAAGCGTTTTTTAGCTAGTGGTGACGCTACATTTCAACATATTGCTATCTGGACTATACTTCAACTTCTAGAATCTGAAGATAAAGAGCTGATTAAACTTATTGGTAAATCAGAGGAAGTTGTGGAAATGATAAAAAAAATTGCAGACACTCAAGTTGATTCAGAAGGCGAGGGTGATATAGAGGAAGATGGGGAAGGTGAAGTTGCACAACTTGCATCACGTTCTTTACAACTCCTTGGACAGACGAAACTTTCTCATATTGAAGGATAAACTATTTCACTCACTTATATATATATACATGTATATTTCCTTTGTTTTTGTATTTTAGGAGTTGGAGGCAAGGTGTCGGGCGCATATGATGCAGGGGTCTGCCACTTTTATTAGTAGGCACAACTAACCAGATATAAGAACCAGGAAAATGCTTTGAGACAGTGTACCAAAACTGGAAGATAATTTTACTTGTTATCAGGTCCTAAAAGCCTCTTAATTTATGGCCTTTGAGTGCTTAGAGCCTATATAAGTAGGGGAGGAAGCTTTTAATCTCGTTTCGTGTAATTAGTTTTAAGGCTTATGATATCGATCTTCTGGCTTGACGCTAAAATAAAAAATAAAAAATAAATTTATTATATTCTACAACAAATATCTTTGAATGAAATACAATCAATTTTGTGTTGTCAAGACTTGTTTGTACCTCTCGTGACAAGCCGTATGTATGTGTAGAATTAAATTAGAGGAAGCCATTTTTTATCCAGCGTTTTTCTTTCCAAGGAAAAACGACTGCTAGAACTTTGCCGTGTATTAAAGCTAGTGGTACGGGGCCATAATGTCTAGAGTCTCTTGAGTATTCGAGGTTATCTCCAACCACCCAACAGTGACCATCAGGTACCTGGATCATGTGAGTTATTACTTAAGAAATTTGTTTAGAAGAAAGCCAACAAAAACTTTCAATTAGTTTTATAATTACCTGAATCATCATACTTCTTGATGAGCCGGGAGGAGTATCTCTCAAGACCCAGTCACCAGGTAATCCGATTACCCTCTTGATGACACGTTGACCGGGCTTAATAACCGAGGCAAACGACACCACATCACCAACTTGAATCCCCCGCCCACGACGATATGATCGAGAAATTAAAACATTGTCCCCTAACACTTGCAAAGTAGGAAGCATGGATGCACCTATAGTCGGTTGAATACAATACCCATATTCACAGAAGAAATGCGCAATAAATATAGTTTTCACGCACGCGCTTATCACTCGGAATACATGACGTGTTGTTGATGATGTCGTTGCTGATGCTTGTGTTTTTGCCCTCTCTTGGTAACTGTTTTTTGAAATACTGCTGCTTTGCTTACTGTTCAATCTATCGTTTCTGTAATTAAAATTCAGTCTCTCTTTTCCATATCGTGGTCGCAAAAAGTTTTCGTTCGGTATAAGCTGTCGAATTCTAAAGGCAAGCCTCATGTCATTCCCTCTCGCAATTTTCTGATAATTCTCATTTAGTTTTTAATTAACTGTTGTTTCTTATTTTAATTTAATGCACTATGTATATTACGTTGCCTCAAGCTTACTTGAGGACGATTTAAAAATAATAGTTAGTGTAAGATCTTTTTACGGCATCACGTCGATCTGTTTTCTCCTTCCCGCCTCGAATTGATGTTTTCGCTTACTCACTCTAGTCTCACTCAATATCTGCTAAAATATGTCCGTTACTTTCACGAAAATATCTATTGAATCTGGTTTTCTTTTTTCGAAGAAGGAAAAAAGATAGATGACTTAAGTGGGTGATATTTTCAAAAATCTATACAAACATGAAATACACGAGAAGAAAAGATAAATTTGGCACTCGTGTAATCTTTGATTCGCAGAATTAGAAGTATACAAGAAGTAAGTTTTACACATATGATGGAAATAGTTATGTAATAGGAATACCTTATTAATAACAAATCTTTTCTATATGGCACATCATAAAAATCAGAATATACGGTAGGGCGTTGTTGATTAACAGACTGAAGATACTCAGCTATGTACAAAAATTTTGTATGTAGGAAAGATAGGTTTGTACATTGCCTTACAGAGTAAAGATCTCACAGCCGGGATTCACGCCTCAGTCTCTTGGTCCTTAACCACCATTCTCTTTAAGCAATTTCGCTCCATATGGTCATGAGCGTTACATTCACGACACGACCTAGGATCACACTGCCTTTTAGTTAGTCTAACAGTATCTCCTGCATTTCTTCTCGTAACTCCAAAATCACAACGTTCCCTCTGAATCGAAGATTCCGGAGCTAAGCCTATTCTACATGCCGCCCATACTGTATTGCCCATAATTGAAGAACCTTAAGACTGACCTATCGGCTTGATAGCTAGAGGTTCTTGGATGCTAGTAGATAAAATTGCATAATAGCCGGTGATACCGCTGTCTCGGATCCGTATCAACCTTGAGCATGCTGCGAATTGATGGTCTGTATCTCAGGTAGTAAAACCTCATTAAGCTCGGCCAAAATTAATGAAGTGGATTCTTCTCTTTCTATAATCTCAGTACAGTTAGTTTATTGCAGTCATAGAGGAATAATTGCTAAGATGCCATTGGAAGCATAAGTCAGAAATATATAGTTTCTTCTTCAGGCTCAGGTAAGATATTACTTTGTCTCGCCAAGGCAGTCCCCAGATGTGCTAGAAGATACCAGTTCACGCTACCTGCTGGCATTCTTCCTTGCTGATAACATCTATAAATTCTACTATCCTATGAGGAGCTTTGCACGGGGTTTTTGAAGTTTTCTTTTTTGAAATACGCCCACAGAATCGTCTTTCGATCTTTTGCTAATGACCGATACGGGTTCAAAGTTCTGTGATATCAGACTGATGTGAATTTTTCAGTAATTCTCATGAGTTAAGTGATTATTTAACAATACTCCTAGCTTCACTCTTATCACAAGTATTATATGTTGTATCTATCCTAAATCTTTCGCAGGATCAAACACTAAGAAGAAACTTATTTCAAAAGCTCATAAAATGTCTTTGAATAACTTTTCAATAATGGCCTCACAGCGTCTCCAACCATATTTGATATCTCAACTTGAATTCATGATAATTTACGCTGCGACTTACGCTCACCTGATGATACGCAAAATATTGTTGATCGCGACAATTTAGTTAACTTCATGAAGAGTTAGGCTATTGGCGAAGGAATTTACACGGAAATAGATAACGTAAGTAATAAAAGGTCCGCTTAAAATACGATGTTGGTGGTGTACATCGCGATCGTGTAAGCAAACGAAAACGCGTTAATATTCTATCCCGACTTATTGGATGTAATTATCAATTGACAGGTAGAAATTCTTCTCAAATACAAAAGTGTCAAAAATGCATAACTTCTGCATTTCATATACATGAAGCATACCCGCAAAATAAAATGCTCTCAAGAGTACAGGCAAGATCTCGCAGCATGAAGGCAAAAATGGGTTAAATCGAGAATCTTCCGAGTACAGTCGAGCCATGCAAGATTGCCGAATCTTTATGTCTTGAAGACCCTGGAACCATGCTGCTTTCATGAGGCATATCAAACCTTTGGTTAAGAAATATCCGGATGTCCTCGATTGACATATTCACATTCAAGCTCTGGTTGAAAGTCTTTTGAAGGAGATTGTTCCCTACAGAATGAAAATTGATATCGATAGCCACCTTATGCACCTATTTTTCCATTTTTCTAGATGCAATAAGAAAGACAAAATTGTGCCCTTCGGTATTAGTCATTGACTCTACATATAAAACAAATAAATAACGTTTGCCCATGTTCTATACCGTTGGCATGTCTTCAAAATATCAACCCATTTCTTCATTCTTTTATCTCAAGAAATCTAAATTAATGGATGGTTATAACAGGGCTGTAGAGACTGCACAGTTTCTACTCGGTGGCTTGAAAGTGGAAGTTATAATGTCTGACAATGGTTTAGTGTAGATGAATACCGTCAGGATTGATTTTCCAGAGCTCTGTAACCTTCTCTGTAATCGGTATATATGGAAGCACATATTTACTAAGCATTGTGTATCCTTTGTTGGTAAAGAGGAATAAAATTTGTCGGACAATCTTTAAAAAATGTTTTTCAGTAAAGAATATCAGATAAATTCATCGAAGCCTGGTTTAAGTTAAAATCCATCTTGCCTTCATATTTGGTATTTTACGCTGAAAAGCAGCGGAAACCACATAAATAGAGGTTTGCAACATTTAAGACGAATAATTATGGGAATTGCTAAATCGCAGTTCACTTGGACTAAATCGCAGTGCGCTAAGCCTTTAATAGAATTCTGCCAAACTTGCTGTGTGTATCCCTGT
>QVIK01000177.1:0-76717 GCA_003957845.1 Oidium heveae | reverse complement strand
TCCTCTAACCTCCGACAGAGCTAGAATTTGGGCAAGAATGCAGCTTGATATTGATATTCAAAATTACTGGTCGTCATACGCACCAATCTCTCATAGAAATCTTGACATTAATAATTTTGAGCGCTGTCCCCGAGAATTGACACTACCCCGATCTCTTATTGCCCATCTTTATGCAGCACGGTCGTGACACGGAGACTTCGCTGCCTATCACGAGCGTTTTCATCATGAGAGTGCTTTAAATACATGCAGCTGTGGCTCCGAAAAATCTCCAATCCACATTTTTCACTGCGTCAAACCAATCATTAAATTACCAAATACTCCCCGAAATATCAGAGACAAAACCAAATATTTCATAGGCTCCTTCAACGGCGCATCTAAACTAGTCAAATGGTTAAAGGAGACAAAATTCTTCAACGAGATCTGCCCTAGATACCCCATAAAGGATACCCTTACAGTATCCGAGGCCCCATAGTGACCTCGCAAATCTCGTAATACGTAAATCTGTTTTATTTTATGCTACTTTTAGTTTCTTTTTATGCTAAACCCTCTCAATGAATATCCAAAAAAAAAAAAAAACTACATGTATGTAGTACTTTTAAATACATATACTGTACTAAGGGTGGACGTTCTGAACTCACTCAAACTGCACATAGAAATAGAAAAGGCACTCTTTATCCCAGTGGGAACAAGAGTAGCCTCGCTCACCCAAGGCAGTAAGTCTTGGCGTCTTATGTCCGGAATAGGAATGATTAGTATTGGGCTTAACCCTATACATGTAGACGTAAAATAGAAAACAAACAAAACAAATAAACAAACTTTTTCAGTTTTTCTTGTCGAAGAAAATTCTAGTCTGACTACCGCTATTAATTCTGTCATGCACCAACCTAATCGCTTCGGATAACTTGGGCTTAATTTAATCCCACTTGTATAATTCTGGAATATCAAATATCTAAAGAGTATTACCCGTTCTTGAAAAATTGGTTGAAACTATATATTTACTTAACACAATATATACCGTGTAAATATACGTGAATATAGTAGTCATTTAACTATTGAATGTCATTCCCGCCACTTTAATATATATTATATAATATTACGAAAGATCTAGTAATGACGATAAACGACTCAGCAAGAAAAGGTTATATTCCTCCTTAAACTCTATTGTTTTGCCCGAAAATCAAAATACAATAGCAAACCTCTGGTTTTGATCAATTCTTTCTGTCGGGATCACGGGATACAAACTGATAGGTCCGCTGCTAGTTTCACATGAGTAGATGTGCTCATAAGTAAGGGCGCGAAATCTCGGCTCGAAGCACCATAGGTTTCAGATTGTTTCTAGCATTGGTTAGCCGAGCTTGTTCGATTCAGATCAAAGATTGTATATAACATATTCCCCGATAGTTTTTAGAAAGTAGTTGAAAATATATGTTTTATCGTTTTATCAAGTTTACACGTTTGTTCTGTTTTTACTGTTTTTCAATTCCGTAAGGATATTAATATAAATCGAATATTCAAAGTTGAATATTACCAACACTTTCTATGTCTGCCTCATAAAGCAAAATATTCAAACCTTTTATTTTTAGATTTTAAGGCTGCTATTTGGGTTTTGGCTCGCCGAAGTGCCTTACCACACATCCGAGGAAGCGCTAGGTTGGTTTTTAGAGATAATTTTTCTCGGATTCCTGGACACATTGCTGTAATTTTTAGGTATCAAAAGCATTTTTGGGGTGGGTGTTACAAATTTAATTCCCATTCATCTAATGATAGCCGTCCCCTCGTGGGGGTTCATGGCTACTGTAAAACCTGAGATGATTGAAAAATCCTCCCAGGATTGAATGGAATAAGTCCGGTAGCTTTCCAACCAGCTCATATTGTCTTCTCAGATAGTCTTTCCTCTCCAGTTTTATAGTAGAACTTAATCAACTTTCCTTTTTTTACTAGTGCTGTATCATCCAAGGCGGAGAGAGCCGAAATCTGATCTCGATATATTGACTTTAAAACTGAAAGAGGTGCTAGATCCAAAGGCTGGAGAATTTGAGGGCAGTAAGCCAATGAGTGTAAAGGATGAATTTTGTATTATCTGCTCAGCTATTTGAAATAAAGGTCGGTATGGTTACCGTGGTCATCAAAGACCAGCAGTTTGGCCCGAGCATTTAAATAAGCTGCAGAAATACAAACAGTCCTCAACCATTCATTGCCACTTGCTTTCGATGTCCATTCATTCTATGAAGTAATGTAAAACCAATTGGGAATATACTCACTAGGAAACCAAGTAAATAGAAGGTGCTCTCCCTTAAAGTGACCAAGCTTCTCAATTTTAATCCATCGGCTGATACTGCCTCAATTATTCATACCGATTCTCGGATTTTAGTGATTTTTACATTTGCTTTTTTCTTGCTAGAGCAGACGAGGACTCAGGAATTTTTTGCACAGCCCCAACGCAATTCCAGTTTTATCCATATTGCAGATGTCGGGGTGTCAGATGTTATATTATCTGCAGGTCTGATAAAATTTATCAGAAAAAAATATTTTTATGTCCTCAAATTTTGCTGCAGTGGATCTACATGTCTCGATCTTTCTTCCAATAATGGAGTGTACCCAAGAGTTGCGGCAGAGGAAGCTGGTGACCCAATCCTTTTCCTAGTGGCTTCTGGTTCCCATTTGCTGTGAGGATTCCGCAGACCATTTCACGTGTTCTAGTGTGGCTTGCTGGACATCCTCTAGCATCCTCCTTATCGAGAATCTATCCAACTAAAAGTCCCTTTTGGTCTGAGCTCAATCTCCGGCGATGTCGTTCTTCTATCGCTTGACTACTCAATCCATTCAAAAGAGACCTCAAAGTACTTCTTGGCATGCCGTATGGCTTAACAGAGGCATTCAGGCTGGTAAAACACACCTTTTCTGTGACCCCGAATGGTAGATTGGAGCGAGTCTTTCACAGACCTTCATTTTGAGAGAAGTTGTGAAGAGATAATCACGAAATAAAAATTGGCCATCATAATTGAAAAAGGGTGGCGAAAAAATTAGAGTGTCGAGCTTTCCACTACATTCCATGCTAAAATCCTTATTGCGTTATACGTAGCTTTGATATTATACCGATTCTTCATCTTCTCAATTATTATAATAAAATTGGATGTCAAAATATAACTTTAACCCAGTTTTTTTTTATTCCCTAATTTCTGTTCCTTTATTTATTTTATTCATTACATATTCTCAAGTCAGATTGGCTATTTTTTAAAAACAAAAAAAATGCCTGATCTTATGATTTTTTAATTTTTTAATTTTTTTTGAAACAATTAATTGTTTTAACTAGGTAATGTCAAATGTATAACAAAAGTCTTGCTTATTTCACATCAAAAGCCAAATCCCCCAATTTTGCACGAAATAAATACTATATTATATCGAGGAGACCTATTTTTGTGGCTAAATTAATCATACATTCTTTCCTAAGAGTTCCTGAACGTTGACTATAGCTCTTATCAGAAAGAGGAAATCACACTGTCCTATCTATCCGACAATTATTTTCTTTTTCTTTTTTAATTTTCCGCAACTTCTACCCACCTCTCAGATTCAAAAAGATGGAAAAAATATTTTAAATAAAGAAATTATATTTATAAACAGATATAACAATAAATTTTCCGGGGGGGGAAAAAAAAAAAAAAAAAAAAAACCTTATCCTGTAAGCCAGAATAGTGATGCCCCCAAGAGTCAATCAAAATGACCAATCTTCATACAACAAAGAAGAAACCCCCTCAAAATCCGGTCACCTAAAGAAAGAAGATCACCTTATCATTGTCAACTGGCTTTCGATCCCGAAAAACTTTGAAGATGTTTTTGGCCGCTCTCGGATGGGGAAAGTTGGTCGGCCTCCCAAATCGAGGGTTAATGGATACCATCTCATGGCAATGCATTTAAAATCAAAGACCAAAGGCCGAATCAATATCACTACCAAACAAATGACCGAGCGGTTCAAGAATTACCGGGTGAAATATCGCAAAGCTCATACGCTAGCTTCTTCCAGCAATTTTGGTCTGAATGAAGACGATCATGTCCAAGGGTTCAAGACCGTGGCTGATAAATTAGACGCTCTGTGTCCATATTATGATAGAATGGATCAACTTTTTGGTAATAATGCAAATGTCACCCGGTTTAACCAGGCTGATGCTCAGGAGTCTCCATCGGAGGAAGAAGAAGAAGAAGATGCAGATGAAGAAAATGAAAGTCACGATAGAGAAGAAACAACTCTCAATTCCCCTACTGAGCTAGAATCCTCGACCCCTCTTCATCGTCAGTCTCGTAGCTTGTCAGGTCTCATTCCTCCCGCAGAAGAAAATATTCAAAGAGTAGTAAGTATCCTTTTTTTATAATGAGATAGATAGAGGGGGGGAGTGATATGAAGAAAGCTTTGTTTTACCTTGTTGTAGCACTCAATTCTTCTGTCAACTGCATTTATGGAAAACTAAAAATTTATCAGGAAGATGATAACAGATCAAGTGAGTCAGAGGCGCCCTCACCTGTGACGACAAAAAAACCAAGAAGAAGAAAAAAACATACTGAGAACGATTTGAACTCATCGGAGGCGGTTCATGACCATGATTCTGACGCGGAGGAAGTTCATGCTACCCCAGGACCACCAAAGTCTTCCACCAGGAAACGAAAAGCACCTCATCCCCACGATCGTTATCCAAAGAGTCGTGGAAAGTGTCTCCCGGAGCCAAGTAGATCTACGGGTATACGTGAAGATTTAACAGACAGAAAGGATTCACGTAAGTTCAATTTTTTTTTCAACAATAATATAATTTCTTCCACCCCTCCCTCCCCTTCCTCAATTCCAATATTATCGATTAAAAAATAAGTGGTTATTATCAATATTAATATTTTGGTTTCATCTATAAAAATTGTAGAAAATATCCTCATTGCACGGGAGGAGCTCGAATTCAAAAAATTCCAATTTCATATGACGCAAAGAAACGAAGAAAACGGCATTAAACTAGAGGAAAGGAAACTCTCCCATGCAATTTTACTAGAGGAGAAAAAATTCGAGCTGGAAAGAGAAGAAAAACAAAAAGAACGCGAGTTTCAGTGGGAAAAACTGCAGTTGGAAAATGCCAGGCATCAGCGCGAATTTGAAAGAGACCAATTTCGTAGAAAACAAGAATTTTCTCTAGAGTGTATTCGGAGTGGCAAGTCGACTGAGGAGGTCAAAAGTTTAGTCTCTATGCTCTTTCCTTGAAAAATAAAATAACTATATATATTTGAATGAATTGGTGCATTTTTTTTTTTACCAGAATCAAATCTTTTTTTTTTTAAAAAAAAGTTTGAATTAGACTCTTCTATATACGCACATTTGCTCTATTTTTTTCAAACTCTTTGAGTTAGAAGAATTACTTGTTTTATTTGTAGCTTGCCTTAATATTCCCCGTATCATTGAATAGCCATCTTCGTTATGCTTTTTATATCCCGTGTTGGAAGTCAATTTGAAACTAACAATCATTGAAAGCACCGTCAGAATAATGATCACGCATTCTTAATTAAGCCTGAAAGCTAAGATCTGTCTCTTGCAAATCCTCCAAAGGCAGGGGAAGCGAAGCTGAAATGATTTATTTGCTGCTAATACGAGCTCACTTTGTAAGGAGATACTGACTTCGACCAAAGGAATTTGGAATATAAGCGTGCATTTTCAAATGTCAAATATTCCCTTTTTTAAGTGATAACTTTTTGTGGGATAAAGCAAACGAGTACAAATCAAAGCTGCATACAAAAAGGAAACTTGGATCATAAGTGACATAAAGATTTAAACACTGCTGGTGCATCAGAGCCACGTGATTAAATGTGTTTTAATTAGTTAGAACCACGTCAAAGCAAACTTGGCAGAGATTTTGTGAGTGAATTTACTGATCGATTTAAAAACATTCTTGTCGAGAGTACATTTCTATTCTACTGGCCATTAAAAAATTATGCAGATAGTTAAACAATTTTTTGTTTAAATGCAATATCCTAGAGCAAGAAGCAGCAAATTATTAATACTAGCAAACAAATTGCAGGGTTAAGAAAGCTAATTTATTTTAATATATATTAGCTTCCCAGCTTAGAATGACCTAATAATAAACATTCAATTCAGGTATGGGGAAATAGTCACCACTCATTGTTTGTGATAAAATATCAATGGAAATCGAGTTGAAACTAGTACTTTCAGTCACGTCTAAGTTTGAATTTAAATCAGTTCTTGATAATCTTGGAAATGGAATGACAGTGGCAAAACTATTTGTTAATATGTATGAAATCGGAGTCTCGATACTCGTCTCTGTAACGGGGATGACATGATCTTAAGTTATTAGTCACAATTGCAGACGATTTATAGTTCTTACCTGTGTTTGTTTTCAATTGGTCTGGGGCTAATTGGGAGTCCGATGGAATATTGAAGCTTTCAATTGTCGACCTAATATCAAATGGCGAATTGTTTATTGTATTTGAAAGTCTTGACGAAATTGAATAACATGGAGTGGCTTTTATTAATTCACTGGTATAAGTGGGTAAAATACTGATTCTTTCGGATATATCGGATAAATAAACTGTCTCGGTTGGAATGAAGTAGTTAGTTTGAATTGTGGTTGTATACGAAATGCTTGGAGACGGAATATCCGAGAGTCGGGCTCCTAAGCTATTTATAACTGACAGACCAGAATTAGTCGGTGGAATATTTGTGAATATGCTTTCAATAATAGAAAACTGATTAGAAAGATGAAATGGGGCCTCTAATAAAGGCAAAATTGATGATATTAAATCCGTTAAAGACACGGTGGCTGTAAGAATAAGAACAAATTCAGTAGGTGCAGCGGACTCGACTGAGCTCTTTTCTATTGATGCAGAACTAGCAGTGGCACCATTAATTGTTATCGTTGAAATTATTGTCTCAAAAACAGACAAGACCAAGTTAATATCTACCTTAGGAAATGAGATAGATGTCTCCTTAGTAAACGGCGAAATTGAGTCAGATGCTTGCTGCGAGTATGACGAGCTGGCCTTTTGGATCACAGAAGAGCTAAAGCATTTTTTTTGTGATTTAGAAAGTGCCCTTGTACCTGTATTTATCAAGCTTAATTTTGATGCAATACTTAAATTAGGACTCAATAATGCAGTCTGAATTGAAGTATCTCCATTACTAATAGAGGAAGGGCCCAATATAGATCCGGAGACATTAGCAATTACGCTTGTACATGGCGCGTTACTTAAGAAAGTTGAATTTGATATCGTATAAAGTCCAGTTGGAGATGATTGCATAGTTGGCCCAAATGATTTTTCCATAGCTGAGGCAGAAACTAGAGAGTTTGCAGCTGATTCGATAGTAGAAGAAGCAATGATGTTGAAATTAGTGCAATTAATTGAAAGGCTGGGTGAAGAAATGGAAGAGAGTCCCAATGAGCCGCCATTACTAACTTTGCTCGAACATAAAGGCGATGAAGTGGGTGTAGTTTGACTCAAAGGAAGCTCAATAGATAAGGGAAATTGAGATCCAGGTATGAAGATTTCAGAATTAATACTTGATGGAATAGGTGTTGCAGATAAACCAATTTGAGTCGATGAGATAAAAGAAGATTCCTGAGATGAAGATGAAAATTCGTTCATAAAACAAGAGCATGCAGATGAAATTCTGGAGGAATCACCATTACAAAGAGATATTCTCGAAGGAAGCCCAGTAATCATAGGAATATTACTGACTGTAAATGACAAACAAAAATCGGAAAAAACTGTAGAAGATCGAATAAAGTTTCGAAGACAATTATCTTCATCACAAGGACTAACGAGACCTGGGAAGAATGTAGGTGCAGCAGTCTGGCTAATCTTTTCAGAAATTGAGGTTGCTAATAGAGGCAAAGACAAATTTCCAGTCTCTGGAAGATTAGAAGGCTTAAATAGTATTACTGAGATTTGACTCGGTTGTAGCCTATAATTCGAGGGAGCTAGTAGGCTAGCTTCTGAATTAGGAAATGTCTGTATCGTTAAGAGCGGAGATAGCTCAGTTGATAAGGGAATATGTGGTTGAACTGCGGTAACTAATAAGTTTTATTAATTATTATTCTCGTCAATAAAGGATAAACTTACAAATCAAGGTTTCTGAGATGGAGAGTTGTGGAAGTCCATAATCCACAGGAATTTCATCCTTTGCGACTTTATCCTTGTTTTTGGCATGACGAGGCTTAAAAAACATATGATTCTCACTTCTTTCAGATATCGGTTGAGAATTTACTTTAACATAACCGTCCTCTTCATACTTCTTTGTGTAAAACCAACTGGGCAATCCCTGAATGCTCGGGGTCAATGCCAACCAGATTACTTTGAAAGACAAGCCGAGGAAGAGGAAGTTAATTCGCATCTAGTTAGAAAGTAAGATTTGTGAGATAATTACCCTTAAAGTTTGATTCTTTTCTTACCTTTAACTTTTCCTGGGAAATTAGAGATGGAATGCTCCTCCAAGAATTTATCAATATTGTAAGTTGATAAACGCTATATATCTAATAAACGATATGAGACAAGATTTCTGGGAAAACTATAAAACAGATTGATAAATGTAGATGTGATCAATTGAAGAAAGGACATTTGGACGGAGATGAGCTTTTATTTATTATGGACGGAAGAGACCTACAGCTCTGCGGTGTTCTGTTGGGATAATGCAATTGGGAGACATATTGCCAAAAGAGGAAGGCAGTAGAGGAAAACACAGGAAAAAATCCCCAACACAAACATCAAATTCAGAGTTTAGGTGTGATCGAAATATGAGACAGCAAACTGGGCACTAGCCTTTCCGCCTGAGCATCTGTCTATCTGTTTGTTGTCATCGACTTGTGAGTTTTACCACTTTTATTCTTTCATCAAAACTGTCGACAGACATAAATACAATGAAGAGGTGGATGCAGTCACTATCGTTAATCTTGAGTCACTCACCACTAGACAAGCAGGATTGTGCCAAAATTTGGACTTTTTAACGCCAAGAAACAAAGTATAAAGTTCCATATACTTAGCTATCAAATAACAGCATAAAAGTCATCAAATATAGATAACTGTATGTGTAAGGTACAGGACGATTGTCTGTAGCTTTCAAGCCCCTTGAAGCAGGGCAAATCCTCTTAATTCGTAATTTTTCCATAGCAGACTTGAATAGTACACATTTGAATTGATGATAGTATTTAAAGCCAATTAGGCATCGTTAAAGTTTTAAGCTCCCATAAGTTTCAAATACCTGATTCTTTCCCCAACGGAAAGAAATTTTATAGGTAGTTGGTTTATGAAAATCTTGAGACTCAATTAATTTCACAACTGAACAAGTGAAAGAATAAAGTTCTTGGACAGCGAAATCTAAAACTATTTAGGAATTTCTTGTGGTTATGAAAACAAAAAGTACATCCTCTTGAATTTAGCCATGCAGCGTTGGCGTGATTATGTAGGTATTACCTACTAAGTCTTTCTTTAACCTTTCAATATGAAGACTTATCTGCTAGGTACAAGCTTAAAATTAGCAAAAGTTCATATTAATTTTTCTATTTCAAAAATAAAACATCTGTAGATAATACTTCAAAGAATCTTCATGTACAAAAGGTCTCGGAAAGATTATCGCAAGACTCTCTGAGCAGAAGAGCGGTTAATATTCTCCGGAAATTGTATCAGCAATTTAGGTCTTTCTTTCAATTTCCACGGGAATTTTCATTTCTTATTTGTCGATGCTCCACATGCACTGCCCACAGGGCAGCACCAACTGAAATAGGAGTTTAGTGACGAGGCAATCTGTATCTTGATAAAACATACCCGTATTTGTAAATGAGAAGAAGACACTAGCAAAAGGAACCATTTCCAAAACAGTTGCCACGAAACCGAACCTATTGTAAGTAAGTTCCATTTTTAAAGTGATTCAAAGAATATGGTTGTTCCGTATAAAACTAAGCTTATGAAGATACTCCATGTAGTTACCACAGAATGTATCAAGTTTGAGCTTAATAGTTGGTGGAATTCTCATCACTCACAGTATATAATGAGCTGCATCATTTTTTATCCATTTTCGCACCTCTGAAGGGCTCCATCTTTTCAGTTGAAAATACTACTCTTAATTAGAGATGTTATGTTTTAATAGAATAGCTTACGCGATTATGCACTATACAACCTCTAGCTTGAGCTTGTACTCCAATAAACATACCCAAACCAACAACAGGTACGAAAGTAAGAGGTAGAAATAAGAGATATCCAGTTAAATTTTCTGAGGATAGCACGCCATATGGTAATTTGATTAGACTTCTGAGCTCTGTAACAGGATCATTAAAATAGCTAAGTTTGAGCTCGTTTCTCCTCGACAAAAGATGGGCTTGATTATTTTCAGCTAAAACTTCATCAAACGTATTTGTCAAAGCTCTCTTAAGATATGGTCTAAAAATCAAGGTGATAAGAAAAGAGCTTTCGTTAAGAACTAAAAAGAAAGTTAAAAAAAAGGCCTTAAATAATAATTAGTGAAAGCTAATTGAAAAGATCCTCGATCCAAAAACTAACTATTGGACCGTTGAAGAAGCTGAGAACTGCTAATTGTGGTATATAAGTGAATAAAAACATAAAAAAAATCACAAAGTAAGAAGTAGTAAAAAAAGCTGCGAGCTGGGGTATAAGTGGTCTCCAAAGTTTGTGATTTGTAATAAAGTACACGATGCCCTTGGAGAAAGCAAGTCAGACTACATCTATGTACTGATTAGATTGCACTGACCTTAAATGGATATTTAAATGTACCAGATCTAATCGCAGACCGACCTTGTTCGAGTACTGAATCAAAATCAAAATCATCCATCTTATCCTCTCAATTAACTTAAAGCAGATTTCGTTCTTTTCTAACGCAAAGTATCACAATCAGAGTTAACACTTGGTGCTTGGTTGGATTTCAGACAGAAGGGGGTTTCTTTCAGAAGTTTCTAGTAAATGAAGATCACACGAGATAAATACTGTTTCTTATAGCCTTTTTTGCTGAGATTTTCAACTACGTCAGTGATTTATTTAAAAATATTTTCAGGGAAAGAGTTTGACATGATAAACAGCTCCATAGTCGCTCCTGACTAAACGAGTCATCCCTTTAAATTTTCATGAATTTGGAATAAATTTTAGCAATATGATATTGATTTTCACTCTTGATTAATTTCGATACTTTTAATTGAAGTAGCTCGATTAACTTAGTTATTTAAACTTAGCGTTTTGCTCTGATGTACTGGGAGTCTAAGTACTGTCAATTAAACCTTGTGTTCTTATTAGCCCTAGAAAAATAAATAATGCTTATCTTAAGCCAGACTTTTTTACACCGGATTAATAGAGTAGCATGGTATTAGATACACCCTTTGAGCACTCGATATAGAGAGTGTTCCAAAAATACAGTCATTTTTGCTCTTTAATTTGCAACAGCAGACATCATTGCGTTAGTATTGCAATTATGTATCCCCTATCGGGTGTTCTGTTAAGCGGAAGAACCCGAAACTTTTGAGAAAAGCCATTGGTCTTTTCCAAAATGTCTTAAGTTCTCTGATCTCAATATCATGGATAATTCTGATTACTTCTACTAATCATAAGAAGAATCTGGACACAAAAGATGCATTTTGAAAAAGAAGGTACGAGTCGACAAATTTGTAATTTTCATCTTGCTCGGACTAATCCATTTGATTATGATATCACGCCGAGCTATGAATATTGGTGAAGATTTCTGATATGTGTAGCATAGGACCCCCTAATTAAATTATTGATGTTTAACTGACATTCAAAGATTCGATGAATTGAGTTATGACATGCTTGTTTCAACAAAATTTTTTCTGATTTTGTTGTAAATATTTAACCTGGAATAGATTCTAAATGTCTAAAAATTTGATAGTTTCGTAACATCTACTGGTATGAGCTTATGGTAGATATCTAAGAGAATTTCAGGTAGGTAAGAATGTTTTAGAATCCTGTATCTGTTGTGCTGTTGACTGGTGAAATGCTATGATGCCAGCCAAAATGGCTCCTATTAAAAACGTTATGGAGATCAGAGACCAAATGATTCCCCAGCATATGGATGAGCCACCATATTTTTGCGCAAAGACGCTAGCATCGGAAGTATTTACTTTCCGTAAAATGAGATCATCACACTGTCATGTGTTATTTCCTTAGGTGATCATAAAGATATGTCCTTATTAACTTACAATATCCCATACACTGTATAATGCCGACATAACCCCTATAAATAGGACTAAAAATCTCAAGGGCTTAGCATGATCTAAGAACCAGCAAGCTATAAGAAGTCCAACTGCGAGTAGTATGGTAATAATAGTAAGCCAGTCTTTTCTGGCCCACCATAGCGTAAGGAGAAAGCACACTGCCAGAACTAGCGACGCAACCTTTGAAGCTGTTGTATTAAATCCGGAGAAAATTAGGAGAGCACCAATGAGGGAAGAACCCAAATACCCAGCGGGGAGAGTAATAACACTAACTCCACCAACCATATGTGTGACTCCACCCTCATGAGGATCCAAAGATATTGACTTTACCCGACCTCCCGTCATGCGAGCAGCTATAGCATGCCCAAACTCATGAAACGCAATAGTAAGCATCTAAATACTTGTAAGTCTATCATGAAATGCATTACCATTGAAAAGATATTCTTACTTTGAATGGCCATAGGACCCAGCGAACATACGGGATATTCCAAAGAAGAGCAATTACAATCGTGTATACAGATATCATTATCAGAGTCAGTCTTTGCGTGTCATTAACTTTAAAGTTAGTTAAAGAGCGACCTAAAATGTTGCTGGCTTCGAAGTATGTCAGTCCGTCGGCGTAAGAGCCACGGGTAGACGTCGAATGAAACGGGGGCATTTTGAATTCATGAAATTCAGATTTGGAGAGTGATATAGTGCTGTTAAAGGATTTATATTCCGTCAGTCGAAGGGAAAGTCGAAAGTTTGGTCTTCGTTTGTTTATTCGTTTCTTTGCACTAAACTGGACTCTAATTGGGCTTCGGGAGTCAATAGGAGTCTATTATATTACCATCAGGATTATTGACCGCTATCTTCCATCTTTACTTGAGCAACGTAGTTTTTCAGAATGGCAGCTCCCGACTCTATGACGGTAGGATTCCCAATTAGCTTCATCTTATCATCATTCTAAAGTCGAATCTATAGATAAGAAATTTTTACAACCTGGACATACAAAGAAGAGAAGAGTACTTCTTAATTCCTGTAAGAAAACCTGTATTAATGCATACCTAATTACTCGTTCTGAATTATGTGTTCTTGCACAAATTAAAAATTTTCCCCCATACAAAATCAATAAGTGTAAATCTGCATAAATTAACCAACAGGCATAATGAATAGCGAATAGAAATCTCTCAAATAAAGTAATTTTATGCAAGCAGGCTCTTTATCTAACATGAATTGTTTTGCTGCTAGTGAAAGACTGGATCTGATAACCATTCCCCACGCGGCAAAAAAACAAAATAAAAATAAAATGGGGATTACGGATAAACCATTTACGCGCTGTCTAATTATGGGCATCGCTTGCGGCTTTGATTGTGTATATTACAGTCCCACGCTAGATTAGTCTTAGGCTGTGTCTGAGTCTACAAAGGTTATCAAATCAAATCAAATCAAACTTTTTGTATCATGTAAAACACCATCACAGGTGTGAGTTCTCCACCAAAACAAACACGCCTTTCGATACCTGTGATGGTAATGTAAATACAGCTTCAAGCTCTGAAATTTCAAGGATTCTATTTCTATTAAGACACATAGTACTCCACAGAAAGGCTACTGAAAATATGCATTAACTTTTTCTAGTGATGAGAATGAATATCTGATATTTGGAACAAAGTCCTCTTACCTCCCTAAGATTTTTTTGGCATCAAATAGCTCTCTCGGTGGAAACTTTTATTATTCTCTATTGTCATGCTCACTTCACTTCACTGATCTACTTCAATTAGTCCTCTCCGTAAAAAACCTAACCTCAAAATTTTTGTCAACTTCAATCCTAAGCTAACAAAAAAAAAGTCGCTTAAGAATTGTTAGTCTTTCATTATAATGATTAGAAAGACCTCATGAAAAAAAAAAAAAAAATACTTAGTATATCAGGACCATCTAGAATAATCGAATATCTTTTATATTGATGAGAATCCGTTTCCGTATGGTCACCATAATCTATGGATGATTCAATATTCACTTAAAAAAAAAAAAAATACTTAGTATATCAGGACCATCTAGAAAAATCGAATATCTTTTATATTGATGAGAATCCGTTTCCGTATGGTCACCATAATCTATGGATGATTCAATATTCCCTTAAAAAAAAAAAAAATACTTAGTATATCAGGACCATCTAGAAAAATCGAATATCTTTTATATTGATGAGAATCCGTTTCCGTATGGTCACCATAATCTATGGATGATTCAATATTCCCTTAAAAAAAAAAAATTTTTTTTTCCATCAGACCTTGGAGCAGAGTTTCTAATGTACATTTTCGCTGCTATGTACTATGACAAACAGATTTAATATACTTTCATGAATCTAAATTCTATTTAGCTTTTAGCTGCAAGAACAATCCTAAGTTCGCATAGATTAAGTTTTTTTAAACTACTGTAAATTATTATTCAAAAAAAGTAATTGCTTTGTTTTGTTTAAAATCACGGTGCTCTATTACTACAGCACGCACGACTGTGTTTGTCTTGTGGGGCCAAACAACAAGCCCACTAACTACACTTGACAAAATAATCAACCGTGGCATAGGAGTAGACGTGAATGAAGTTTTTAAAATTTCTAAAATCAAGTACTTAGGGTAAGCATTTTTAAAATCATGGGGCATAAGTGCTGCTAATTTAGGAAAATAAATTTGGGTTTAGGCTTACCGTAGATAATTTTACTGATTTAACAAATCTATGAGCGTTGAGTTGAACTTTTCACATCGCGGGGTTAGAATGACCAAACAAAACCCCACAGGGGGCACGAGAATAGGTACTCCGGAAAATGAAGGACCATAAATTTTGTGCACGTAATAAGCCCCACTCTTATAACTCATATATCATTCCTGTTTTACCTGCTTGCTGCCACATCCCACATTCTTAATTACCAGAATTCAAAAAAATCATCATCGTCTCAATCTCTATTGTATTTACTCTGATCGCCTTGAAATAAACCTAAAAGAATTTTGAATTTTTGGATATACGTTTGTATATTATCACACTGTCCTAGATCGAAACTAGCTAATCCATCCTTTTTTATTTTTTATTTTTTAAAATTTTTTTGCGCTTTGATACACGTGACCGTGACAATTTAGCAATGGGAAGAGGGTAAAACAGGAATGATATATGACTTATAAGAGTGGGGCTTATTACATGCACAAAATTTATACACCTTCATTTTCCGGAGTAATTAAACTCACGCCCACAGGGGTGCTAATTGATATCGCTATCAGAGCATGGGTGACTAGTAGTTCACGACCGGGGCTGGGGCTAACAGGGGAAAATGTCACGTGTAGTGCTTATCAAAATGCAAATTCTAAACTTTAGCCAGGGGTGGTATGATTGCCGATCCTTATCTATATCAAGTAATTACTTTTTGTTCCAATTTAGGACTAGCCTATGAAAATAAATATAACCGTGTGCCATATACAATTTATGCCAGCTTCGAGCGTCTGTCATTCTCCTGGAAGTTACAGCTTGTATTGTGGCTATTTACTTGCCAGCGTAATAAAGAATCTTAAATTAGTTCAAAACCGTCGTCCTCATCAACTGCGTCACTAGAGACCTGGATTTGTGGAGGTCTGGACTTTAACTTCATGTTTTTCTTACCCTTTTTGGTAAGCGTGATATTTTCGCCCTCAACGTCTAGAACCTCATACTCTCCCTCGACAATCTTATCAGTCATTTTGCCCTCCCACTTCTTCTCCGCTATTTCAACCAGCTTTTCAAGCTCAACGCTACGTCCATTGATCCCCGGACTTGGCCCTTTAATATCAAAACTGTAGAGAGGATCTGGTAAGTCTAGCTCTACAGCTGCAGCAGGATCTGTAGTTCGCTCTTGATCATCATAGCAAGATGTATGTGGAGGAAGTGAATGTGGGAGTTTGGGCACGAAGCTATCAGTATCATCGATGTCGATGCCGTTTCTAGTATTGGGACGTCCATTGATTTTGCTTGCTGACCATCCTACCTTTGCCATTTTACTAGTCTTTACACTGGTATTCCTAAGCCACCGATTAGTAGAATTTTCGTAAATAAAGCAATAATATTAGTACCAAGGCTTACTTGACAGAGACTTGATATGTTTATCTTCTGTCATACTCTCCTCACTCTCGCCACACGAAGACCTAGGCAGATTCGAGCTCAAACGACCATGATGAGACCATTTCTCGCTGTGGTCCTTCTCCCGTTTGTATGGCACTGATGTGGAACGGAGATCGCGATGCTGACAGAGAGATGGGCTTTTGATTACATTAACGGGCATTTTGATAAAAGAAATTAATATGTATGATGAATGATTTGCTGCACTTGCTTTCGTCTTAACAGAGTCTAAGTAGAATAAAGGATGACGAAGATGAGGAGTCTGGGAAACAGATAAAGCCGAAAGGGCAGGAGGTAACAAAAGAGAGCTCCCGGCATGACGACATCGAGCTGGTGACGTAAGCAGTTGGACAGAGAGGTTTTCTTTATTTATCCTACTAAATTTAACCTGTTCGACCAGCAGCAGCAGCAGCAGCAGCAGAATCCTTTAAATGGGGAAGGGGCATTTGTGATTGAGCAGCAGCATTACGTTCACAAAGTTTGGCTTTGCGCTACTGTAGTGCATCCGCTATCGCCATGCCCCAGTTAAACAGTCAGCCAGCCGGCCAGCTGAGTTGCTTAGTCAGGGGGCTAACCAGCAGCTGCGTGGCTGAAGCTCTTGCTGCAAGCGAAAAAGCAAGTGCGCCACTTCTCTGCACCATAAGACCCCCCGCTTAGTAATAATTGGCTCATGCCTTGACGAAATCCAGACGTTGCATCCAATATTTCGCATTCCAAACACAGATACTGACTACCTGGCCACTGTGAGACAGACCGAAGCTAGGAAATAAGGATAATTGATACAAATATGTCGAGAGATGACTGACTCATTTTGTTCTTCACAAGGCAATTCACAAAACTCCTCGTGATAACTCGGAAGATTAATAAAGGATCATACTGAAAAGCTGATAATTAATAGCAAAATAAGAGTCGAATCGTGCAAAGCCATTGGGGTAAATAATTTTTGTTTCAGACGACTGAGAAGCTACTTAGCAGACAATTGAATTCTTATGAAGCCTTTTGTTTTACTTTCGGGTGCCCTTGCGAAGAAACCCTTACCCAGCATGGCTTGCAACACAAGAAGAACGGGAAAGCTAAGTTCCCGTGAAGAATCTTAAATTTGGGTTGACAACATACTGCCTTAGAGTGAGAAACACACAATTAATTTGCTCATTGCTTTATTTTGACCAGCCAACAATCTATTTGTGGTGCAAAGTTTATATATGTCTCGCATCGGTCTGAGTAGTTTTTTAAAACTCTCATTTTGTTATATCCACCACCTTTTTCTCATATTCATATCATCTGCTAGGGCCAACAAATTATGTTTATTTAAATATTGGAAAAGTTGTCAGAATTCATGCTTCTGGGGCACACAAAGCTCAGTTCTGGCAATGACTCCTATCAACATGATGAATTCTGATATAAAACATGAGATGAATAGTAATGTTACTCCTACGTAGATACTATTTGAACTACAATACAATACTGCCTCGTAGGACATAGGCTCACTGGTCGAACATTCCATGTGATGTGATGAGATGTCTAAGACGAGATCTGTTATTTTTAGTTTGTACAGTATTTGATTGTTCCTTGAGGATTTTATAGACTTAATGAAATGATGTGCGTTTTGAAATTATATACGATAAGGGGTAGTGATAGGCCGCTGTTTCCGTGATACCCAATTATACACACTTGAAATTATTCTGGTTTCTAGCTAGGGCTTACCTAGCTAGAATTAAGCTTTTACGATCACGTTGTTCCTCATTGAGGCGTCAACTCCGAGACTGGGCCTCTACAGGATGGCACCTGAGAACTCTTTCTCTTGATAGAAAAACATTCCAATCTTTCTATTCTTTGTGATCTTCTTCCATCCGGTTGCATCTCAGTTGGCTTAGTCTAAACATCACGTCCTTCCTATCACCCTTTCTGTGAACCATTCCCACAATTGTCTTGGGAAGTCTGAGCGAAGGACTCTTCATGTCCAATCATATGAGCCCTGACTAGACGAATATCAGCCGTTGCCGCCATTGGTCGGGTGCCGGTTAGACTTTCTAGAAATACAACATGTAATGACTTATTCATGAGGCACTACTCGAAAAAAAAAAGTACCAAAGCTATAACGGAAGGTATTTTGATGGATCCTTCTATTTTCGTTAGCTATTTCTTCAGTCCATTATTTAGTAGATCGTAGTCAAGACACTATTTCATACTGTATAGATGGGCACTGCTGTAGATTGGAAGATCATAAAAGTTTTAAGTATCCTTCATGAATCTTGAGATGACGGACTGGTTCTCATATCATGTTAGTTAATGGTAGTAAATGGTGGTATAGGCAAAAAATGATCTTCGCTGATAGTTTCATGATGGCTCGCAGACGTGATCGATAACGATCGATTGTCTCCTTCTCAGAGTAACTACTGGCTTAGATCGGAACAATCACACTCATTTGCTGCTAGTGTTGATATTTTCTCACCCCAGTCCATTTGTGTCAGTTGTCCCATGCAAGCTTTACCATTTCATAAAATATGAATCATCCAACAATGAATACACAGCATAGCTATAGAAATTTCATAGGCTCTTTAGATCTTTTGATACAGTTGTGTTGTGTTGTAAAAGTCAGAGCTTACAAAAAGTCATTTAACTGAGGTTTTAAGAAATATGAGGAAATTAAAATTCATAGAGATACAGGGTTAATATACTTTCCCGTGCCCTGAAACAGGTAACAGCGCTAAAATATGCATGTAGGCAGGGGTAGATTATCGATCAAAGATAACGCTAGAAAGTCGGTCAATAATGAAGGCGACGATAAGTGACTAAGATCTTACAAAGACAAACAGTCCTCCCACTAACCGAAATCATGATCGAGATCAATATTTACTTTTAATTAACACATACTTTCATAACTCACAGTGGAAAACTTCGGCATCTTTACCTGTCCGTAAAGATTAGACATTTTTACCCTTGCATAGATCCTACGACTGCTAAGGCTACAGAGTCTCTTGTATGCTGCTGCAACATCTCATTTAAACAACAGCTAAGAAAAATTGGCTTTATTCCACCTCCAATGTTGGAACAAGAAACATGCTCATTATATTCTCAACTGGTACTTCAATTAAGGGGAAAAAAATCAATTCTAGTTGTGTATAAGAATACTTCTAGCTGCTCAAACCGTTATGATCACAATCTCATAGGCTAGTGGTCAAGCAGTGACACAGTTCCTGACTCAGTCACAAATTAAATAAGCATCTTCTTCATTAATTGGTTTATTAGTTCAGCAATTCTAGATTGGTACCAAGGGATTAGTGTAGATGCAACATTTCACTTAAGCACTCCCGACCTGAATAATCGAATATTTGGCTATCGGCGGTCAGATAGATATGATATATTGTATTACAAATAAGAACTTCATAATATAATGAGGGATGAAAACGGTGTTTTAAACTGCTCTTTATATCTCCCCGTGAACTTAAAGTTTATCTTCAGTGCTGATAGAAGCATACGATTTACATATATATACGGAAGTGAAATCACCAACATGACCTTTAAAGGGCAATCAAGCCATCATAATGGCGCTGATGGGACTATAAGAATGAAGTAGGTTATCCGCATTATTATTGAAAAAAACTCCTACAGCCAAAAATAAGCGTTCTTGTTTTGACCTCGTGAGTGAATAAACTAATCTTTCTTAAACTTTTAGTAATTAGCAGCTCCAAGTCCCTCTAATTTAACTAAATCGAATAAAAGGGAGCAAGATAAATATTTTAATCCCATTGTCGTCGAAGAAAACCACAGCCAGTCTATACGGTAAAATATGTTTCTTTGTTGTAGTATTTTTGTTAAATGCTCATATTTCAGAATCTT
The DNA here is from genome assembly GCA_003957845.1 of Oidium heveae. Taxonomy (NCBI): domain Eukaryota; kingdom Fungi; phylum Ascomycota; class Leotiomycetes; order Helotiales; family Erysiphaceae; genus Oidium; species Oidium heveae. The sequence goes on along the minus strand of QVIK01000177.1, from coordinate 56,555 downwards.
AACAGAGAAAGATACTAGAAACGCCTACCGTTAGATTTAAAGACGTTGCCACAATGCTTTTTCTTCAAGATGTCTTCTTCACGGTACTTTTCGATTCCAACCATCGGGCAAACTTAACTGATGGAATATCAACTAATCTCCAGAATAAGTCTGATATAATGATAATTACAGGAAAATAAATGATAAGCCCTGTAATCCAAAATAAGTGACGTCCCCAAAATGTAGTCTTGCCTATAATTTTATCAAGAATCGGTACGATTCTTGGCTCTAAAGTGGTTAGGCATAAATTATGAGTCAAGTATAGAGGAAACGAGATGTTACCAAGATATTGGGGTATTGACGTATTTAAGATATTTTTCAACCATGAAACTTGAGTACAAGCGGTGACGATCTGGAGAGCTCCAAGACAGAACCACACTTTTGCACCATTTCGAATATCATAGGGTTTGGGTGTGTTTCTACTCAGAAATGATATTCCCCATACCTCCGTAAAATGCTCATTCGTCCAGCTGGAGATAAAGAGTCCACATACAATGTTCATTACCCAGAATATTTGTATTAAGCTCTGTTTAATATTAAAATTTTGTGGCTCATTCCCAGACTGATCTTCAGTTTGAGCATCAGAATAAGTAGCTAAAATTGGGCTATCCGATAATTTGTTTGAAGAGCGATCTTGCGCAAGAATGAATTCGGCAATCAATGACCCACCAAGAAATTCGACGGTAAAAAGGTGACCACTCTTGAAACAGTACCATAAAATAATGGACTGAAGTCCTAAACGAACTATGGTTGTGCATCTAGACAATCCAAGAATAGTAATATAGAGAAGAAGCGATTGTGAAAATTCCACAGGTATAGACCATAGGGCTGGATTATACTCTGGATGACCGTTATCAAGAAGATCTATAGCCCACGAAGATCCTAGTAGCTTCCAGCATACGTGGAAAGCGTTGCGAAAATGAGACAAAACATTTCCATCAAGATGGGTATATCTTTGATCTGATATACCTGACCCGACAGCTAGCGCGGTGAGTATCAAAGCAATAAATGAAGGAAGAAATAGACGTATGGATCGTCTAAATACTGACGACGATAGACAGTTCTCAAGAGCTAGAAATTGTTGTGAACGAAAGTAAGAGGTTTATAAGCTAAAACGAGACCAGAAATCACAAAAAAAATATGCACCATTGGCCTAGCAGAATACAAAACCCTAATGAAAGGTAATTGAAGTGGCGATGAAGCAGCTCCATCTTCGAAAAGACCATAAGGCTCAGAAAACCAACCAATGTTTTCTTCTGTATAGTGTCCCATAAAGACTATGAAAGATGCAACACCACGTAAGCCATCGAGGTATGAAGTTTTATGTAGTTTCAAGGGTTTTGATGATGTGCTTGAGACTTTGTTTTGAAGGAAACTCGGAAGAATGCACTGAAAGATTCTCTGTGAACACTTTTTCCACGATCCAGGATACAAATTCAACTTCCTTGATTCCGTGAGGTAGATACTATCGAGCTCAATATTCTTGAAGAAAGCACCTTTTTCTTCAAATACCATTGCCATGATAGTTGATTTTTATTAATCCGTGTTTTAGCCAAACCCTCACCACCAAAGAGATGCGTAGCGAACCAGTTGAAAAAAAAAAAAAAAATATGGGAAAGCCTTCGATACAATCTCAGACCGAGAAAAATTATTTTGAAATGACAGACAAGCACTTGATAGTTCTCCAGCTGTGTATATTTTGTACAAAGAAAAAGATAAGAAGTTTGCGAGTGAGTTAGCGACTGACGAGAAACAAATGACCGATGAATAATAAGAAAAACAAAACAGAGGTAAAAATAAGGAAAGGAGATCAATCTACTGAAATAGAGGAAACCAGCTACATTTGATCTTATAAAGGAAAAGAAAAAAAAAATAATGAAAAGAGTCCCTGGCGTTTGAATAGGTTGAAAATGACTCTTTGACAGTAATGCCGTTTCAGGAGAAGCGACAATGGATAAAAAAAGAAGGAGCGTGAAATTTTTAGGTAAGCAAACCAAGGATTGCATATTGCCCCCACTTCAAGAGTTTCGAAATTTTTCCCAATGACGCTGAACGCAAAGAATTTTGATTAAGGATCTTTTTTTGAATTCTTGGATTCTTGGATTCTTGGATTCTTGGATTCTTGGATTCTTGGAGCACATGGAAATTAGCAGCGATCAAAACACTGTTTTTCAAAGCATCATAGAACTTGAAATACAAACCAGAACCTCTGTGACAATTTCTTTTTCTTCTTCTTTATCATTATCGCCGCCTCACAAAGGAGCAATATTGCCGTATACAATAGAAACCCTTCAAAGACTGGTTCATTTTTTTTTAATTTTTTTTTCTATGGCGATTCTGGCACTGACGGGTCATTAACTCGTCCGAAATAAAAAATAAAAAAACTAAAGGGATCCCGTGAAATTTTAAGGCGTTTTTGCACTAGAACACCTCAGATGTAATTAATTATCTTTGGGCGGAATTTGGGAGGTTCTACTGTAGATATCTTTTCCGGAGTAAAAAAGAAATTATAAATTATAAAATAGAAAAGTTTGGGACCCGCTTTGGATAGATTCAAGGTAGCAAATAAGATAAGAATGGCAATTTTTTTTTTCTCTTCTAGTTAATACACTAGTTTGCTGCCAGCTGACTACAAGTATCTCCCCTCTCCCCCCCCCCCCCACACTAAATCGGCCTCACGTGATAATTCTATTTTAGTTCCCTCGCCTTTTTTTGGGGTGGTTGAACTAATCATACTATCCCTTTCAAATTCCTTTTTTTAATTGGCTCACTGACCTACACCCCTGCTTTGCTTATCTGTAGCTCATGGACTCAGTTTATTTACTGTTAAGAGTTGATATCTTCAGTATTAAACTAGCATTACAACACCATTAAGCTACAATGTGAAGTATGACACAACAATTGCACTCAACAACGATGATAGTAAGTTTTTTCTCATGCGAGAAATATCTGAACAAAGGCCTTTCTAATGAAAATATTTATCGGTTACGATGTTTGTATGACCCTCTTGCAACAAGCTTCTTCTTAATGGCTATATACTACTGGAAGATTTAAACCGATCCAAGTCAGAAAGATAGAGATTGACGGATTAATCAGTTGGTAACAGGTCAAATATAACCATCAATTCGATGGCTCCCTTTACTTGCATTCATCTGTGTGACTAGAAAAATGGTAGCTTTAAAAAAAAAAAAAATTTATTCAATTTCAGGACCACTCCATCACTTCTTTGGCAATGCAGAGATAGACTTACTTATGCGACTTTTCAATTGTCAAATTAGGAAATTCCCAAAATGAAAAATTACGAGCCGTTGATCTAATAGGCTGATTAAGTTTTTTAGGTCAGCCTTTTTTCTTCATAATAACTAGTGGCTCGAGAAGCCGATTTTTATCTCCAGGAATAAGTCTATTTGGAGGAGTATCCTCTCTATCAAACCACCAATGTTGATCAATCTGATTAATTGAGACTTCCAGTTTTCCTTACTTAGAAAAGGTTTTATCTCATGCTTGCATGGTAAGCGCATAGGAGACTTATATCCTCCACTTCAGGCACCCAAGTCAATGGCTTTTGCAAGATCTATTTGACCTTAGATATATACTAGAGCAGTGGGTATGACTAGTGAAATAGCACCTTTAAAATATGGCTTTCGCAAATAGTGCGAAGTTCTTTGCTTTGCAGTTGCCATAGATTCTAAAATCTTTTCGGTCTTATTTTTTATCATTATGTGTATAGACTCAACAACATCAAGCAGATTTTCTGTTGAAATCCGTAGATACTGCTTTAATTCAGCATTGGCACCTTCATTACGGGACGTAACTCTTAAAAATATATTAGTAGTAATAATTACAGTGCGCAATAAAATCTTTTTCATTTTTAACGATCAGGGATTAGCTCCCATTAAAACTTAAATCCTGATTAAAAAAAAAATCTTTAAAAGAAATGAAGGCTAATATATGACAACAAATAACTCACCTGGCAACATAATTCCGTTCTCTATCAATATAGCATCTAACAAACTGATGCCTAAATGACCGCTATTCTCTTTCTAAATATTGAGAAAGTTCATGATGGTCATTTCTGAGCCCATCTACCATATTTTCCCAGTGCTCTAGGAAGCCTTCTTCCGTCTCGGCATTAGCTATGGCATTCCAATTGATCATAAATAAGTCTCTTTGAGTCCATTTACGTTCCTTCTGCTATTCAGGACTAGAATTTGACATTTTTAAAAAAAAAAAAAGTAGAAGCAGCTTTAGCCTGCAAAAAAAGTTTTGAAGTATGCCAGCGGCAAATGACTTGAGGAAAGGTAGGATAGACTCTTGTTAAGGCATTTTTTAATGCCAGCTCTTTATCTGTGACGATAACTCGAGGCTTCAAGTTATGAGCCGTATATAATCTCTGTAACTGACTGACGGCAAAGCTGTAGCCTCCTTCGTCTTCTTTACTTAAGAAACAAAGGGCTATCGTGAAAGTTTTTATCTAAGCCATTTTGGCCGACAATGTGTAGAAGAGGCATTCCAAATTTGTTTGATTTTGTAAGTACAGTCCATTAGGAGTACATCCGGTGCTTGCTCGAGGAGAATCAAGCTACTTGAATGCATTACAAAGAGACTTTCACCATCTACAATTTGAGTTTCAACCTCAAATTGATATTTCTCTCCAGAAGTAAGAGCGTAGTTCTATTACAGATCAGAAAAAATCGTTGCGTGTATTAATTGAAAGATCTAAGACACCAAATAGCTATTTCTACGACCTACATTTAACCAGCCAACTTGAATACGCACCATTAGCCACAGCTTTACAGGAAAACACAAAATTTCACTTTATACGTTTCTTCTGAAACCTAAGGTCACTAAGAAGGTGTGATCTTGTATTAGTGGTAAATGTATTGAATATTCAATGTCACGTACGATACTATTGAATCACTCGATAAATAATATCGTAAGTACTTATGGAGGAAAATTAATGATGTATATATTTACAATGTTCATATCAGAGTCGATTATTTCGATCTCATGAGAGTTGGTCTATTTTTCTGGTATTATGTGTTTGAAAAAAATTGAGAATGGGAAGAGGTGTTTACCTAAAGTTCAACGAACCTGTATCTGTCTTATTAGAAAATTGTGATTAAAGTATTGTGATACTCTATATAGGAAGAGAAGAATTGGGAGTTGGAGGATATAGACAGGGTTTTTTTTCGCCGCAAAGGACTTTAGGTCTCTCTGAAGGAGCATCTACTGTCACACTCATACTTGTTTATGTTTCGAGTTTGTATTTTTTTGTAATTGATGATTGGATATTTTTATTTCTTATAATAATGGTAATACATACATATATGTATATATATATATATATATATATTTACCCCTATTTTGCGCCTGACAAAACTTCCCTTTGAACATAAAAAATTAAACTCGCAAATAGTTACCAAGTTTCATTAAAATCATTAACATTTTCTTGTCATATTTTTTTTAAAAAATTTAATCTTCATCATCTTCTTCAACCAATACTGGCGCTCTTCTCTCATTTCTGCGCTTTGGTCGTCTTTTTCGCGAACTACTGATATTGCTCGCACTATCATCAGGTGCGAGTTCACTGAATTCATCTCCTGGATCCCATTCACTATCACTAGGAATATCACTTGATTCAGATCGATTAGGTCTTTCGTAGCCCATACCAAGCCCGGAATTGGGTGGGTTGGTTATGTCGAAATTTGGCATAACAGGTTGAGATAGTTGGCGTGATTGAAGAGACACAGCAAGACTCGCTCCACGCTCCCGAAGTGCTTGACGAACGGATTCTGCTTTTCGATGAAGAGCCTCGAATGCATCTTCTAGAGCTTCCATTCCGACATAAATTTCACGTTCAACTTCAGATAAAACTGCAATTTCAGTCTCTTCATCGTTTAATACGGGCCTGCGTACTGAAGGAAACTTAGATGGATCCCTGGAATTATTACTGGCAGATTTTATCGAGTTTTGAAGCGCAGCTGTTGTAGATGTTATACTGGGGTAGCAATTTGCGGCGGAACCAGCTGCCCATTTCATAGATCCTGCTGATGAAGTGGAGCTATGCGAGTGCCCATGTGAAGAGCTAGTATTATCAGAATCTGCTCCAGACCAAAGGAAACCATCAAAGCGTCCCGAGGTAAGAATTTCCCACTCAGGAACATTGATTTCAGATACAGCTGCCAGAACATTGTGTAAGTCAGGATTTCTTAGTAAAAATATTGCTGCTTCAGGAAGCCTTGGTGATGTAGTTAATCTATATAATCTTTGTATCGATAATGCAGTCTTTGATAGAAACTCCGACCGTGGTTTCTGGAGGAAAACCGATGCTAGACTGGAGGGCTGGTATTTTGTAGAGCCCGTTACTAAAGCATTAAAGATCGGCCTTTCTTTATTGGGAAGATGAGTCAATATTGAAAAAGAAAGTGTCTCATCGTCTACTTCTTGCGGTGGTGTAGCAGCCGCTAGTGGACAACCAGAGAGCCACCTATCCACTGCTAATCTAGTCTTTTTTGACTGCCTTAGATAGTATTCGCGAAATTCATCAGCAATGTCTGGATCCATCTTAACAGGTGAGCTAGATCTTGATTTTTTTTTATAATTTAATTTGTCGTCAAGAATATCCTTAGGTGCTTTAACGCCTAGTGTTGAAAAATCAAAAGTTGGCCACGTAGGCAACTCCTTCCGACCAGAGCTCCATTCTAATACTTCTCCCCATCCTAATGCTTTGGGTTTTTCATCATTAGCTAAATCTGGATGATTACACATCAAACATGAGCATCCTTCTGTTGGTAAACTACGGCCCATAACAACTTCTAATCTGTCAAGAAGTCTCCTAGCAACCGATCTGTAGCCCGTGGCAACCGCGAGGGATCCGTTTTTATTCAAAACTGATTCATAATGATCTAAAAGACTATGACATGGTCCAAATACTTCTTCGACTTTGGTAGGAAGTGGCATAAACGTTCGTTTCGTTCCGGAGGCTGGAGCTACCAATTTTTTTGTAATATGACGCCTTAAGCCCCCATTTAGAAGGAGATAATCTACTGGTGGCGTATCAATTGGAAAGTTTTTCTGGATAGGAGGAGGCCTCAGTAATAATTCATCTTGGCCTAAATCTAATTCGGAGGCTTCGAAAGCAGTTAGGGATGATGGTGTATCTTTGATGCTTGGAGAGGCCAAGTTTTTAATTTGTATTGGTGTTTTCGGACAGTCAGAGGAAGAGTTTGAAGCTATGGGCGATGAATTATTGGTTGTAGCTTGACATTGTTCTACTTTTGATTGCGGTTTATTTTTGGATTCGTCATTGGAATTATGTGCCGTATTATTCTTTCTGTCTCCGGAACTTTCGTTGGTCTTACTAGTGTCTGAACAGGAGTTCGAAGCGGTAAATGACTCCGATTGCGCTCTATCTGAAGATGAGTTGGACCCAAGGGAAGTGTTTGTAATACTACTTTTTTCATCCTCATTTTCTTCCTTCACTTGACTCATTCGTCTAGTACGCGCTTTTTTTTCATGAGTTATATCTGTCTCCGGCGGACTTGGCGGTCTCCCGCGCTGAGGTGGTGTGCGGGATTGTTCATCTGATTTCAGCCCCATTTTGTCGTCTGAGCCAAAATCTGTCAGGTCTGGTGTAGGTGGTGGTTTATCCATGCGGATATTAGTGTTATGCTTTGATCCATGGACGGACTCTTTGCTATGTTCTTTATTGAAGGATGGGTAAGGAAGACTGTTCCGGGAGCTTGCGCGCGATAACTCAGGCACGACGATTTCTGCCATTGCTAAATTCGGCTCGGAGACTCTCTTTCTTACTTTTTCGCGCCCAGATTTCTCTTTGCTTAATTTTGGAGACTTAGTTTTTGCCGATGCTTCATTATCATTTGGTTTTGATTTTGAGCTCTTTGACTTGTGTGGCTTTTCCGAGCTCTTGTCATTCTTTGATCGATCCCGCTTTTCATTCGATTTCTCAATAACATGATCATGAAGAATCCTATGAAACATAACTGCTGGTGGCTTCGCTGATATCTAAACGTCTTTTAGAAATTGAATTCGTAGATTTCTCGGGTTGTCTCGGGTGTTATATTGATCGAACGGGTGGAGTATTTAAGTATCAATTAAGGTCCTCTAAAAGACGATTGCGATAGACAGTGTTAAAGGATCAAGCGAAAGTAGGACAATGCAAGCAATAAATGTTCTTGCACCTTTGGTTGGCAATGCTACGAATGTCACCTTAGCGATTCAAAGAAGGCTCAATGTAGAGAGGATTTGGTTGCATCTCTAGCTCCAGTGGTCATTCATGTAAATGAATTCATTATTCACCAGAGCCAAAGTTTAAATTTAATCACGAAATTTGAGCTTTGAGGTTGAGTCTCTTGATTATATGTTTAAAGAATTAATTATATCAGTGAGAAAGGAAGATGTACAAATAGTAGATTAATTGCTCAGATCCTATAAAGTGGCTGGGAGGGAAATAAATTCACGGGAAACTTTTCTTCACTTAGCGACAGAAGTGTAATACATGACCAGTAGTCAAATATGGAAATTTTCATTCACGCATTTGGCACCAAAGACATTGCTGCAATTATTTGAAATAAAACAGTATATAAGCAGATAATGAGCTCTTTCATGCTGATTGTCATTGCTCCATGCGCTTCTACAATCCATCATCTGTCGCAGTTTAATTAGGACACGGTCACGAAAAGGTCACGTATCGGAGGGGAAAACCCTCTTCTGTTGCAAGGGTCCACTTTGATTTAGAAAATATTATTTCCACCCTTGCTATTCTTTCCACCCCATGTTGCTTCCACTATTTCAAGTCACATATTTTCTAAATCCACAGAGCCGTGTAGAAGTCAACTCTAACGTAAGCAACTCAGAAGACCAGCTGCCAAATCACTGTCATAGCAGCCTATCTTGTTATTGAAGATATGGGAAGCCGGGATTTAAGCCACTGAGCTGATTGATGCCATGCAACCCATGATCGCGGTCTAATTGCAAGAATTCAGAACTTTTTACAGCACCCATAGCTGCCTATACGACGAGTATGGGTTTAACTTATAAAAAATTACGTAACAACGGCTTGCTCCATGAAGGTGGAGTTCTTCAAATAGTATGGACATTGCTGACAAATACCGGAAGAAGGAGTGATCTGTGATACCCATTCTGATCAGAGATGATATTTCGGCTTTGTGAAGGTCTGTTTATATTCTGGTATCAAGTGTTTCGAAAAGGGAGGGAGAGGGGATTAGGATACCACGTACAGGCATTGAGTCGTCGATCCCCTAATCTTATCTTTGTTCACTGGTATTATAATCAATTTTTTGGTCGCCAAAATTGTCATCAATTCGACACCAAATCACATATTCTTACATCTCTTACCTTCTAAAATTAACCACTTAACCTGTGTAAAATTTACACCTTCAATTTTGAGTATTTCGCTCAAACTCACAGGAATTTATATTACAGCCCCTTATCTTTCACAAAATTAACAAAACACCATATCTAACTCAGTAAATAACTTGTTGCCTCCACCTGGATCGACTTATCCTGTTGCAACGGCTCCAATAGATAATGAATGCTGTACCTGAATTTGGGTATGGTCAGGGATATGAAGCTTTTTAGCTTCGCTCGGACAGAGAAAAGATGGTAATCAAATGTGACAGAGGTGGCAGATCTATATCAAGGACAGTAAATTATCATGAGCAAAAAGAGACTCTACTTCCAGATAGTAGTGCGTCTCCTGAAGGTTGCATCTTGAATACTCAGATCCTTCATAGCTAAGTATAATCATGAACCTTCCTCAGATATTAGTGATCAACCCTCAACTCGTCGCTTAAGATCACCTCAAAGAAGTCTAACACAGTAACTATTGAAAGCCGGAATAGCTTCAAACCAAATTCTGACACGCCTGCGTCACAATTTATCCCAGATAATTTGTGATCGGTAGAACCATCTATGAGGAACGTGGAAAGCATAGAGACGAAGAGCTCAAGGTATGTATAGCAACTGAAGTGCTATTTGATAAAATACATCGAGCTAAATTGAACCCAAAGCTCAATTTGGTTTACGATAACAGTCTGACACAACTGTCCTAAGCAAGCCCCCAGTCTCTCGACCCACTTGACAGATATCCATACATATGTATGATAGATTGAACCTAAAATTGAACCGACTCAATATACCGTTGTTCGCATTATGGGAATTACTAGTTTCAGTGAATCTTCTAGCTTTGCAATTGAATTCATTTAAAAATAATGCATAGATGACAGCAGGTGGGCGTTGGAGAAATTGATCGGTCTTTGTGCGGGCAGATTACTACTAATTATAAAAATCGATAGAGACCTGGCTTTAATTGCTTTTAATTGCTTCAATTGAAGCTATTATACCAACCGTGACACATATTCTTTGTATCTGGTATATATAAAAGAATATGCTCGCTGACTGTCGTTGATGCTTTGCAAAAAATGAAGATAGGACAGCCTTTCTAGGAACTTTGACGAATAAAATTCAAGCGCCGTCTGTGTAAGCTGAGAAGAATTGTTTGACAATGCTGTAGGAAACACAAACACAAAAACAAGATTAGAACTTGTCCACTACGTATATTATTTCTAGGAAAAGACAATATGAAGTCAGCGGATCAAGTTACCTTTAAAAACACTATCAAGAGTTATTTTCTTTCTTCATAGATTTCAATTTTAATTTAGAGTTAAGAGTTCCTTAAAACAAAATTATAGCATTGTTACAAATGATTAATTAAAATTACTTAAACCGCATACCGTGATTCATCACCTGATGCCCGCTCGCATAAATCTCAAACCATCACTCAAACCATCAGAACTTAGAGCGTCTGATGGCCTGCAGACTTACCTTTATACCAATGAAAAATCAAATTCTCGTTTAAGACCAATGCAGCGCTACTCCTCGCCGTTCGGCCACCGATCTTACAATAGCCTTATTATGTGATATTCGAACTGCATGGGATAATAAGAAACTAACAGGCATCGTCACAACAGATATCAAAGGTGCATTTGATGGAATCCAAAAAAGCCGTCTCAGCCTCTAGCTACGAGAACAAGTCTGGCCTCTAAGCTTAGAAAGGTGGTTTTTATCGTTTATGACTCAGCGCGAAGCCACAATCACGCTGGATGGAACAACACATACCTCAGTCAGTACCTATACTCTGTCGTCTATCTCAAGGCTCCCCAGTATCCCCAATACTATTCCTCTTAGCAATACAAAATTTTCTTCGCATATCATTTTGCCGGTTTGGATATGCTGATAACATAGGTTTTCTTTGCACGAGCCCAAGTCTCTCGGAATGAAAAAAAAATTAACCATTGAATCCTCCGTGAATATAGCATGAGGTGATCGCAATGCTATTTCATTTGATCTAGATAAGAGTGAGCCCGACACTTCACTTAAGCAATCAAACCAAAAGAATACCCATCTTGTAGAATTATAGGCAATGAACTTCAAGCCAATCAAGTCACAAGATAGCTCGGCGTCTGGTTAGATCGAAAACTTTCGTTTCTCACTCATGTTTCCAATGAATAGCAAAATCTACAGCAACCGCTAGTCATCTCAGACGCCTGAATAATATCCTAAGTGGCTCCCACCCACATCTAGTACAGCAAGCCTTCAAAGCTTGTGTCTTTTCAACAACACTCTATGGCGCAGAAGTATAGTGGCCAGGAGACAAGAAATTCTCGTGGCCTAGAGGAAGATGTATCGTAAAAGATATCCGGTGCTCAGACCACCTATCCCGGATCCAGAAGACAATTAATATCGGTCTCAAGGCTACTTTACCGGCAAATCGAACTACTCGTATTACCGGTTTGTAAAGAGAAACGAGAACACTCCTAGTCAAGCAAATGCTGCATAAGACACAATTCTTTCAGTCACTTCGTCTGCGTTCCCTAGATCTCCAACACCCATTGAGAAGGAGAGTTTTCCAATCTGCAAGCACGCGCCTGACCCGCATAGCTGGCTTTGTGCTACAATCACCGTCAGATGAAATTCCGATTTATTGCTAAGAGGAATAGTATTAAAGAGAATGGGAAGCCTTGAGGTAGGACACAGAATATAGGTATTTGGGCATAAGATGTACCATCAAGCGAGATAACGACTTCGCGTTGAGTCATGAATGATAAGCCCAACGTATTAAGCTGAGTGGCCAGCCTTGCTCACACAGCCGGAGACCGGGACGACTTTTTTGGATTCCATCAAATGCACCTTTGATGTCTACTGTGACAACACCTGCAACTTTTTTATTAGCCCATGCAGCTTGAATATCATATACCATAGCTCTTGTAATATCAGTGGCTTAATGACGAAGGATTGCGCTACATTGATCCTGAACGAGGATTTTATAATTCATTGCTATGAAAGAGAGACCATGGGCTATCAGACGTTCCAGGCCTTTTCCAAGGCAGGAAAAGGGGGCAATGGGTCGGTAAGATGCGGTTAAGGCCTATAATGATTCCCAGCTTTAGGAATGTTACGTTTCTAGCTTTTTTAAAGGCTCTAGAGTGGATACCTGCGTTATCACATTTTCGAAATAAGGCTGATATCCTCTGCCCAAGTTTTAACCATGCATATTTGATTGAAGTTGCCATAATCTCATCCGGTCTAGGGGTGGAAGACGTTACTTGATAGCATGAGTTGAAAATTTCTTGATCTGTCAATGGAGTCCAAGGAAGATTATGAGAGGCTACCGTCGGGACATCGAAGGGATATCTTCACTTTCTGGGTGTCTATTGAGAATTACTTCGTGTACAAGTTGAGCTCTAGCTGTTGGGTTAGATACTGGTCCATTAGGACCTATGAGAGGCGGGCAGTAAGATTATGGGATTCTCGATTTTGCTCGGATTCCATTTGTAAGTCAACGTTATCATGACTACCATACCCATCAAGAAGTAACAGTCTTCATCGCGACAACACTGAAGGTGTTGTTTCTGGAATAATTACGTCTTGCCACTAGTTTTGTCCAATTCTATCACTTGTCCAACTTTTTGAAGACATCAGGTTACACAGTTAGGGACGTTTTCCTCGAATCATAAGCTCTAAAGATTTTCGCCCTTTAAGACTAACAATGGTTGTTTCTTCATTCAATCCATAGATATCGATCTGATACATTTACTTCATGTCATTGAAGATTTCATAAAAAATTTCCCATTGCTTCAAGTGTTGCACATTCGACTCTAGCACGTCTAAGAATCGAGGCTATTCATGTCTGTACTGATAGATTATGTTTGAGAAATCTCCTACTCCACTGATTACCAAGTAGTATGTTGTCTCATTTAATTAGAGCAAGTTTTATAGCCATTTCGCAAATTTGAAGATATCAAGGTGGATACTTCAAAGTTACTACTAGCTGGGTTAACCAGTCAACTGGATAATGTTCCTGAACTAGTGACAGGAGCTGTTAGTTTATCTTTCTCCATGAAGCAGGTTGACCCCACATTCGATCTCTGGGCTTGGTGTATTGAATACTAAGTGATCTGTTTAAAAAGAAGTACCATCTTTATGTAAAATATCAAGATAAAAACATGAAGCGACTAAAAATTGATTTTACATGTGTTTTATATAATTGGTGATCCAAATAGTTTTCTTCAATATAAAATGTTCTAATTCACAGGTTGCTTAGTCCAGGCCCGATCCTCAATGAGGTTTAGTGCTGGTCGGTGGGTGGTAGGTGAGCCTGATTTTTTTTATGTCAAGCTTGAATGTTCCTAACCCGTTGGTGGCATCGGGGAACCAGTGGTATTTGTCTAGCTGATAATCATGCACCATTTGAATTATATATCAACTTTGTCTAACGGACGATCATAGACATATTAATCAAGGTGCATAATTTAAGCGAAAGTGGACGGCAGGTGGCTGATCGGACTCGTGGTACCTCGACTTAATAAAGGAAATAATAATCAGGTCTGGTGGAAGAGACATTGGAAGTAATTTAGAGTGCTAAAACCCCGTGGGAAAGCAGACAGATTATTTAGACTTTTGCTTAAATAAGACAGACTAGCAGGGAATATATCCCTGAAGCGAGGTCATGAGCTAGCCAAACAGGGGTAGAATCATTATAGTGGCAGTATGGTAAAGGGACTAAATTAGCTTGCCACAGTAGGAATTCTATGTGAAACCCTTAATAGGGTCTGTAGCTAAATTGATTTAGCCTACCCTATGGTCACGGTAGAAATTGTAGGTGGGTCTAAATGGGGGCATTTCTCGCTTCAGGGATTAAAGCCTGCTAGTGCTGAGCTAGTAAACTCTAATAATATTCTAAGCCTGGATCATTAGGCGAAAATCTACACAATTAATTTTCCATACAATTTAATAACTTGCGTTGGCTTATCCTCATCATCGCACACATACTAAGTAATAACTAGGAAAATTTCTAATCAGATAAAATTACCTTTGCAACAGACTGACTACGTATGGCGCCGCGGCAACGTCAAACTAAACAAAAGAAAAGAAGTAGTATCAGCTGGATGTTCTGGGGTTGTTTTGCAGGTCTGGAAAAAGGTCCCCGCCTATTTTGCGAGAAAGAATGGGGCTCTATTGATTCTGAAAAGTACTGTCAGAAAATAGTACCTCTTGTTGATGGGATGGTCTCTGTGCAGCCCTGGCTCTCCGTGATGCAGGACATTGCTCCTCCCCACGTAGGAGCCAGGACGATGGGGAGACAGCCAATACTCCAATTCCTTAGCCTCCTAACTCCCCAGACCTTAATCCGATAGAGCCTGTTTAGTATGCATTGGAAGATTACATTCAGCTCATTTATCCAAGTCTGGGTAGCGGGAAAAAACGATCTCGAGATACACTTCGACTGGTTGTGAAGGAAGAGTAGGACCCTGTGTGCTCTGAATACTTTTTCAAACATATTGAGACTATGCTGTCCGGATATAAGGCGATATTAGATGCTGATGAGGGCCCGACAAAATACTGAGGACTGAGGTTTTTATCTGCTTTTGTTGATCCAATTTTTAAATCATTGTTTAAATCATTCCTCCAGTCTTCAAGTTGTAAATTTTGATGGTATGAATGCATAAATCTTTATGCAGCAGATCCTGTATGAATTAGGCCCAAATTAGAAGAAATGACCCACCTACAATTTCTCTGTCAGATGAATTTTCCATACATTTTTTGCCAAGAAATTTCATAAGTATGGGGGATAAACTCCATTTGATAGTAACTCATTCTTCATTGGGATATGATCATCTCGCTTATACCCCTACTAGCGGCACCACCTACAATTTCAACCGTAGTCATAGGATAATTAAGAATGAGTTACTATCAAATGGAGTTTATCCCCCATACTTATGAAATTTCTTGGCAAAAAATGTATGGAAAATTCATCTGACAGAGAAATTGTAGGTGGGTCATTTCTTCTAATTTGGGCCTAATTCATACAGGATCTGCTGTATTAAAATTTATGTAACTTAGTCTAGACAAATATGGGGTCAATTGTACAAACTGTCCGCAGATCTTCACGTGACTTTGATAGCAAATACGAATGCATGCACACGTGATAAATCTAGCGTCAAAATACAGACGAGTGACTAGAGCACCATGGGAATTGGACTTTCTCACCACACATATCGGCCGACAATATCTCCTAAATCTTAATAAAGCCAGCTATTCTGAAAGGGAATTACTCTGAATAATATGGAAAGTGCTAAAATTAATTATTCAGAATGACAAAAGATCCTTCTAGATAGAGGATAGTAAAAAGATTGAGTCCGAAGCATCTGCTTAAATCTTTTGATTAGACAGCTAGACTTTTCTTTCACCAACAGAATATTGGTAAGGGAAATCCAAATTCCACAGTATTGATCTTTAGCTCATTCTTTTCAGCAGCTCCTTCGTGGGATTGACAGGGATTCACCTGTGACTACGTTATTTTATTAGGCGTGGATATGGAAAATGTTCGATATGATTGGTTAGGTTTAGTGGGTCTTTTTTGATAGTGGAGCCTCGGCTATCTTGAAGACGTTGCATACCAATTGGGAACTTAATAAACGGTAATAACTCAATAACCGTGGCGTAAATTGAAATTCAGCGAGCATGAGGTTCTTCCAATATCAAAAATCTAGGCCTATAGTATGACGGAATTTAATTATATGTATTCGTGGTAGTCAAACTGTATTCCAAACGTATGGTAAGTTTTCTGTCGTGACTGCGCCTCTAAAATATTGAGAAATCTTATTTAAATTAAGATGCTTTCAACGAAGACCGAACCCACATCAGTCTAAGCTTCGGTCAATATTCTGCACTTCCTCTCAACTTGTTCAGATAATGAAAGTTTCCTGTCGGCAAGATGGCATCGATGGCCTCTCTTTCGAGGCTCATATAGAATAACCTATTCTTCAACACCTAGGTGTCTGAATGGGCCAGTTGCAAATTCGAGGTATGTCATTCTCCTATTGACCAAAGACGATTTTCAAAATTTTCCATCTCGTCGACATCTTTTTCTTTTCTTGGGTGTGACTTTGCCCGGGCCGAGTGCGTAGTCTGCTTGTCTCAGATATCAAAAGCTGATTATCGATTTGTTAGTAAGTTTTGACAACATTGCGAAGCCCGTAAATCTGGTGAAATTGACTGGTACTGATTTGTGATTTTTAAGTCTTAGACTTTCCAATAGTAATGGATCTCGAGCTCAATGCTTTTTTTGGAGTGTAGATGGTAAGATCTGAGGATTCATATCTACAAAGTTGGGTACGAAACCCAAGGTCTGCAGCGAGACTTATTTGGGCAACTTTCGAAATTAATTTTTTAGATGAATTCATAGCTTAGGCTTCAATAATTCGTATGTTAAACAGTGAGAGGCAAACATATAACAACGATATGAGTGATGCTTAGGGTTGAAATGAAATTCAGCAAAGAAGAATTGAGAAGGAGCATAAAAAGAATTGTGCATATACTAACCACGTGACACAGGCTTGGAATTTTATACAGATTTCCGACCCTGGCATTAGCAAAGAATAGCCCCTGAAGCGAGACTGATCGACGTTTTGACCCACATTGGATTTCTACCGTTGAAGCAGGACAGGGTATTTCTAAGCTAGCATCCATACGTCCATCATTGACTTTGTCTGTGTCAGGCATAGGATCTACAGCCAAGAATATACAGAATGGATAACCAGGCCAGTGGATATTATATCCCGAACACCACTAAAATGTGCCATATGCCTTGAAAATAAGCTTACCCGATTTGTCCATTGATGATGTCAACAACATTCAATCAAAATCCGCTGCGACCTTCCTTTTTACAATCACTTGAATTTGAGCGTTGGTAAATATTCTATTGAGACTTTTTGTTATCTTTTAGTTTCACGTTGCCCACTCCTTATCCAAACGATGAGGATTTATCACCATCATAACAAATTCTATTCACTGATCAACTGCTCTACTTTTGTCTGCAATTAAGCCATATCCCTCGCCCACCCAATTGATATATGACTCCGGCCTCAGAATGGCGAAAGCCTCATCCTTATCTTGTTGGAAACTTTTCTCCTATCCATGAGAGTCCGTGCCTTACACCTTGTAACTATATAGGAACGATTCCCTCTGAACTAGCAGGTGG
Source organism: Oidium heveae (assembly GCA_003957845.1). Classification (NCBI taxonomy): domain Eukaryota; kingdom Fungi; phylum Ascomycota; class Leotiomycetes; order Helotiales; family Erysiphaceae; genus Oidium; species Oidium heveae. Next base: position 38,929 of record QVIK01000177.1, on the reverse strand, counting down.
ACAATACGTTCGGAATGGTGGAAATCCCCTTTTGAATTCAGACTTAGGACGCGAAGCTCACTGGTTTGATGGAGATGGTATGCTCAGTGGTGTTGTCTTCCATCGGAAGGAAGATGGCTCTATTGTTCCAGAGTTTGTTAGTCGATATATCTTAACAGATGCTTACCTCATGTCTGTCACTACACCTTCCTTGCGTTACCCAATCATTCCAAGTATTGCAACGCTTGTCAATCCAGCTTCAACCTTACTCCATATTCTACGAAGTATTTTCCGGACTTTTCTTCTAGTCTTTTTCTCTTACCTACCCGGCTCCCATCAGGCTATAAAGAGGATAAGTGTGGCGAATACCAATGTCCTATATCACGACGGACGAGCTCTAGCAACTTGCGAAAGTGGTCCACCAATTCGAGTTTTACTTCCTCGTCTAGAGACAGTTGGGTGGTTTGATGGTTGTAAGGTAGAAGGAGAATCGCCAACTGAAGCCAGATTAGGTGAGGCCTTTGGCAAAGGTATAGGAAGTTTCAATATATTGACAGAACGAATAACTGCACATCCTCGAGAGGATCCAGAGACCAAAGAGCTCATTCTTTTCCACTCAACTTTTTTCGCACCCTTTGTGTACTATTCTGTTATACCCAGTACACATCTCAAAAACAGCAATATACAACCCCGTCGTCTCATTACTAAACCTATACCAGGGATTAAATCTGCCAAAATGATGCATGATATGGGACTTAGTAGGAGATATTGTGTGATTCTGGATCTTCCATTATCTCTTGACCCGCTAAATATGGTGCGAAACAAGCCAATTGTTTCATATAATTCGTCTGAACCCTCAAGGTTTGGTGTTTTTCCAAGATGGGAGCCAGAATCTGTACGATGGTTTGAGACAAGTCCTTGCTGTATTTTTCATACCGCTAATACATGGGACGATTTAAATATTATTCCTGATGCCCATGAATCTAGCGATAATGTTATTGCTGTTAATATGCTAGTCTGTCGTCTTACAAGTGCATCGTTAGTGTACAGTGCAGGGAATATTGCGGTATCGCATCTTCAGACTAAAGAAAAATCCATTTTTCCTATAGAAGAGGAACAATGTCGCCTTTATTATTATCGATTTCTACTTTCTGATACCCAAAATATTATCTCACATCAGTTCGCATTGAGCGCAATTCCATTTGAATTTCCAACAATTCCCGAAAATCTTTCTATGTCCCAGGCAAGATATATTTATGGATGCACATTGTCTAAATCTACATTTGGAACTGCTTTAGGTGGAGCAGCTAAAATTGACTGTTTAGCCAAAATTGATTCTGTGACGTTGATCGATCGTGCGCGAGGCTCACCACCTACGCCAATAGTAGGCTGTGTCGACAATAGATCAGTTGCAGAGATTATTGATTCTAATGATGGTGATGATTCAATTAAGATATTTAAATTACCGCTTGGTCACTTTGCCCAAGAGCCACGGTTTATTCCTCGTTATAACGGGAAATCTGAAGATGATGGCTGGCTTCTTTCGTACGTATTTGATGAAAGTCAACTAAATCAAGACGGTTATGCGAGGTCTGATGCTAAGAGTGAGCTCTGGGTTATCGATGCTGTAACCATGAAAAAGGTCGTGTGTAAAATAATGTTACCTCAACGAGTACCATATGGCTTACATGGATCTTGGTTCAGTGAGCAAGATATACTTGATCAAAGATCAGTTGATATTATAAGAGAAGTTCCATGTAACGTCAAAAAAAGTCATATCAACAAGCTCAGCTTGGATACGATTTATAAAAAAATACTAAACTGTGTCCACTGAAGTAGACACCTAACAAGCGACGAGTATACATAGAATACAGCGCTTCTATCTAGTTAGTGCTCTTTATTCCACTATTTCTGAAATTAGAATTCGCTGCCGATTTAGTAATTTTTTAAAAGAACTCATTAACTTACATCAGCAGTGGATTGTCTCGATTTTTAGACTGTTTCTGATGAAAAGGAAAAAATGATAAGATGAATACGCTGAAAGCTAAACAATTTTGAATTTTCAATAGCGTTACACGCAATAAGTAACCTTTGCTAGGTACGCTATTACTCATCGGCATAAAAGTTATAAAATGTTTTTATTTGCGGCCTTAGTTTCTACATTGCTCTTTGGCTGTTCATATGTAACTTGCTAACTTTTCCAAGTAGTTCCGCGAATAGCTTAATGAATCAATTAGCGTTAAATCTCAATGAAATAACATCTAATTGATGTGTAATTACTGATTGTGACCTACATTTTAGGATAAAAAATATTTAGGAAAGCTTAAGCCTCTAGCTTGAGATCGTAAAAGGAGAGAATACCTTTTAGGAACCCTTAAGATTTCTGTATCCCGACAGGGAGTAAAAATGATAGCAAAAAATCGGGTATCATCAAAAGAAAGACAAACAAATTCTTTCTATCACTTACATCGAGAAATCGAGAAAGATGTCACAAAATATACTTTCCCCTATGGAAACTCTAAAATCTGGGTATTTTAGCAGTTCCTTCATGATAAAAAGCTCTCCTCACATTTCACTGAATCTTTTTGGTTTTGACAGAGATCAATTTCGTTACATATCTAAAAAAAACTAAATGTTAATGATAAATAACAACGAATAAAATAATTCTTAACCCTATTTTTTAATTTGTTAGTAATTGATCAAGATTCTACCATTAAAGCACCTATACCTCAATTAAGCAAAGTCAATATCTCTTTAGTAATGGAAGGTACTTCTTTGATTTGCTCTAAATCTTCTAGATCAAGATGGTATTAATCTGACGCTGCAGTGCTCTTGTTCAATTTCACTCTATACTTGCACACTCTAGCAATTTATTTAGAATTCCTTGTAAAAATAATCAACTGGCTTTCTCGCTTTTAATTACTCTTCGGATAGTAAATCCATCTTCAAAGACTTTGATTATCACTACAAGAATGACCAAGAAAATTTGGGGTAGACAGTTTTAAGTAAACATAAACAAACCATTCGGTGGGAAAGAGATGGCTGGAAGTCTGCTCAGTATAGGGACTAATTGTTCACAGAAGCATGACTGAAGAATAGCAACTGCGTTTGACTACAAACGGTGTTATCGAATTTTTTGCGATTTTCTATTGTTTCGTCTTAAATCAAGACCACTTGTCGTGTTTTGTAAACATGTACTCTCATAAATACATGAGATCAATTCATATTTGGGGTTAAATAGGATGAAACAATAGGTTATGGAAGGATGATTAAAAATCTATTAATCAATTGCACTTGTGTACAAAATTTAGTTTGATTTTTAATGATTCTTTTTTCTCAATTACTTGTACAAATTGGTGATGGAGATTTAGGATGGTAATTTTTGATTCGATAAACTCAAGTACAGCAGCTTTAATCAATCTGATACAGGAAATAATAATTCAACAAGACGAAATACCCGTGCAGGCTGTATAAGTTATCGTATACGAAAACTGCTAGGAATACAATGCTGACATAGTCTCACTCAACGAAGTAAATAGGAAGAAAAAAGATATTTGTAATTTTTTATCGAAATCCAATGGAAATAGATAGCCATTCCTAGACAATATGGGATGCGGGACTTTTCCTTGATCAACGTTTCGCAAGTGAGATTATATATAAAACTTCGGAGAAACTTGATACGTTTTGGTTGTGTATTCTGAATGTTAATTCCACAACATGAGTTGACGTTAAGTAATGAAAAGGATCATGAGATGTTTTTTTAGAAGGTTTCGCCGAGTGTTACTCTATTCCCGAATTATCTTCATGCTTGTGTGTTAATGAAAGTGTTAGGAAATATATCCGAAATAGATTTAGATTAAAATAATCTAATTTTTGAGCCATTTTGATGCACAATATAAATTGTATTGGTATTATTGAAAGCCCGACTATGCTGCTTCATGATTTCAAAAAGCTAGTACTCGTGTATGGCGTTGTCACGCATAGCTTTGTGATAGCTTTGTGATAGCTTTCGGAAGCTCTTTGCTTTATGGAATCCTGAAAATGATGGTAATTTCAAGCCCAGTCATTCATCCAAATACATATTGTTTCAATGGATTTGGGTCGAGAGGAAAGAGAATATGAAGTAAATCATGAACATACATAAGTTAATTTGGAAGACGACTTGAAATAGAATAGGCTATCTAGCTTGTAAAGTTTAACCGAAGGTATCTACAATATGGGTCCGGGGCCGGTAGCATACTAACCCTTGACTGAAAAAAGAGCCTCCACCGACAATTGAACATTGAGTCTCATAACGTACTATATTGGACAATACTCACGACGCGTCTACTCTTCAACAGAATGTTCAATTGAGTTTCCTTACAAAATATTTTCATCTCTTCTTATTATCAAATTTAGTATGCCTCGCATACTATACAGTTCTGTATGGCATGTAAATCGATACATGGGCAAGGACCATCGCTCGAGCTATGCGGTACGGCTCTATCCGCTCGCGTGATACCTTGGATTTAGCGCGGAAATCGGTGCTGATTGATAATTAGTTTTACGAGAATCAGTTATTACAGCTTCAACAACAAATTGTTCGGGTTATGGGATCACAGAGACAGACGACTGTGTCACTGTTTTACCCCCAAGCCCGATGCAAGATCTTTCATATCCAATTTTTGCAAATTCAGGTTTTAGAGAAAAAGAAAAAAAAAGACTTACTAGATAAATTAATTATTCATATAACCAGCCTTATTAGTTCTATATTCAAGGATTTGGGTAAATAGAAGAAACTTTACAGCAATTAACTAAGTGCAAATCAGTCAATCTCTATGTCCTTGGCTCTAACGATTTTTGCTCGACATATCTTGAGATAATATTTGAAAGCCAGTGTTTGTTGTTGTTGTTGTGGCGGCGCCGTTGCCGATCATCTGGAGTGTCTTAGGCAAATATGGGTTTTGATTATGCCCTGGTGTAAGTGTGCCTCCCCCCATAGTTGTCGATCAGTTTCGAATCATTTCCTTTCTGTCGCATGTAAATATCTCCTACAAGTTATCACTGATGTCGTGAAGGCACATCAAATATACCATTCCTCCGGCAATCGCGCTAACGCTTCTTTATCGCCCATTACTTCAACGGATTGACGTGTATAAGATCCTGTTCCTCGTAACTGTTGCTATTGTCTCAGCTACGCCGTGGGACTCATATTTGATCCGAAATCAAATATGGACTTATCCACCCAATGCTGTACTTGGATCCAAACTTTTCCTGATTCCCATTGAAGAAGTCTTCTTCTTCTTCATTCAAACATACATTACATCGCTATTATATATAATCTTTAACAAACCACTATTTCACCCTATATTTCTCATCGACAGAGACTCATCCGTGGTAAAAATTAAGAAAAAATTGCTTGGCCGCACCATCCAACTTGTCTTAGTATTGCTATTTTTCGCAGCTATTGTGGTCTTTAACCTATCTGGGAAATGGACATACTTGGCTCTAATTCTTCTTTGGGCTTTACCTTTTGTGTTCTTACTATGGTCTCTTTCATATCCATTTTTACTCAATCTTCCTATATCTAGTACCCTTCTGCCTATCCTATTACCAACTTTCTATCTCTGGCTTGTAGATACGATAGCTCTTAAAAGGGGAACATGGATGATTGCGTCTGGTACAAAGCTCAATATTTATCTCTGGGAGGGACTCGAAATTGAAGAAGCTATTTTCTTTCTCGCAACAAATATCCTAGTTGTATTTGGTCTTGTGGCCTTTGATTACTCTATAGCAATTATCCAGAGTTTTCCAAACTTATTTCCCTCATCATCAGAACTTCCGTCACCCACACTTCTGATGAGAGCACTTTTGATAGATAGTTGTCACTATGATGGGGAAAGAATTGCTGGCTTTCAGAGTGCGGTCGAAAGATTAAAAAAGAAAAGCCGCAGCTTTTATCTTGCTAGTGCAACCTTTACTGGTCGGATGCGCATTGATTTGATACTATTGTAAGTCTTGACAAGCCAGCGTTTTAATTAACACTACCTCTTTAGATAATTCTCTTCTAAAACCTCTTAGATACTCATTCTGTCGAGTCGCAGATGATTTAGTGGACAACGCAGAGACGGAAATTGAGGCCTGTCAATGGATCAATAAACTTACTAGATTCCTAGAGCTCGCATATCCACCAAATGAGAAGAAACAGGATATCCCCAAGGAGCAAGAAACCATTCAAAGTTTTGTGAAAGGAAACTTCCCGCACTCTTCTCAATCCGCATTACAACTTCTCCCAACCCACTATCTTTCACCAAAACCATTTTATGATCTTCTTAACGGCTTTAAGACAGACCTAAAATTTTTAAAACTGAGACACGAGAAATTGACTGATAGTTTCCCAATTATTAATGAGCAGGATTTAGAATTGTATGCATTACAAGTTGCTGGTACTGTAGCAGAGTCATGTTTAGAGCTCGCTTTTTATCACAGCAGAACCAAAACTTTATTAAACCAGCGAATACGGTTACAAAGTGCTGGTACACTCATGGGAGTAGCTTTACAATATGTGAATATCTGTCGAGATATCGAAACAGATGCTAAGATTGGGCGTGTTTACATACCTGCTCTATGGCTCAAAGATGAGGGCATAACATGTGAGCAAATCCTTACTCAACCTTTTGGCCCAGCCGTTGAAAAAGTGCGGAATCGACTTTTAGCATTAGCATTCAAAAATTACCATGAAGCACTAGGCAAGATGTCAGAGCTTCCACCTGAGGTCAGATCTCCTATGAAGGTTGCCGTGGAGAGTTATATGGAAATTGCAAGAGCTCTTACAGAAAAAAATCATCAAATAAAAGATGGAAGAGCCATTATTCCTTTATGGAGAAGATTGAGAGTAGTATGGAGGGCGCTTTCAGATTAGTTTTGTATTTGAAGAGAAGATTGATGTGACTAGTAAGCCTAGAAAACAATAAAAATGCACATATTGGAAACTGTGTATGATAATCACCAAACTAGAAATAAAACTTAAATAGAGGAGGCTCTATAGGTTGTCACTAGTTTAGCTATAAAGCCTCTCATCCTTTGAAACTAATTAGTTTTCTCCCTAATAATCATCTCTCACAAAATGTACATTAAGGCTCTTCGATAAAGCTTTTTATCTTGCAAGTGATAACAAACGCTATGTTTCCTTTTTTCTCAGTTGCCAATGTCCGCATAAAATAAGTTAATACTCAGACCTATCCTATCCTAAGTTACTCCATATTTTTTATCATTTTTTCTCGCCCACATATTCATTCTCCTCTCGACTGTCAGATATTCTGGTATTAACAATCTTGGTTACAGATACAAACTTGCGAGGTCTGCTTGTTAATACAAAGTTCCACTACATTTGGTGTTTTAATAGAATCCGTTGATGATACGGGTTGCTATAGATTGTTGAACACTGTGCAACATAAGTAGGTAGCCAATTACATAAGCGCTAGTCTAGTGGGTAGGTGAGAGTATTGGTTCTTCTCTAGCCTAATTCTCTTGTTATTGTTTTATTTATTTATTTATTTATTTATTTTCTCCTTGGGGAGTCTAAAATCCGAATCATGTTACTTTCTAAGCTTACCCCAAAGTCATGATGTCATTCATAATCTGATTGCAGAACAAACGGTAACTCCCGTCTGCCCCTCCTCCCCCACCCCATGCGCTTGCTACCCTAACTTTGTACCCCTGTTAGATCAAGATCAGTCAAGAAAGTAGGTGATATATGCATTTAGTTGAGCCACAATATTGTTTATATCTACGGATTAAAACCTGATCAATATCTTCTCGGTCACTATTTGCCTTCCAGTCTGAGTAGTTGAAGAAACCCATGGAACTATTCTTCTATTAATCTCACAGGTTCCCAAGTTATCTAGCAAGAAATCTGATTCATGGCTATTAAGGACGTCAAAAAAACAGCAATAGTCGTGGGTAAGTCTTTGGAACTTTACTTTGTGGGCATTCTCATCCATTTTTTCTAACAAAGCTTGTCTTCTTTTAGGGGCTGGAGTCGGCGGTATTGCATCAGCAGCACGCTTGGCAAAGGCCGGATATGCTGTAACTGTTCTTGAGAAGAATGACTTTACTGGCGGTCGCTGTTCACTAATTCATAGCGATGGCTATAGATTTGATCAAGGGCCGTCACTTCTTCTTTTACCCCAGCTATTTCATGAGACTTTCAAAGATCTTGATACCTCACTTGATGCAGAAGGTGTTACTTTGTATAAATGTGAACCCAACTATCATATCTGGTTCGGCGATGGTAAAACCTTCAAATTAAGTTCAGATATGGCAGTGATGAAGCAAGAAATTGAGACTTGGGAGGGAAAAGATGGGTTTGAACGCTATCTCTCATGGCTTCAGGAAGCACATCGTCACTATGAGATTTCAGTTCGAGAAGTACTTCATAAAAATTTCACTTCGATTCTCAACTTGCTTCGGCCAGGTTTTTTTCCATACTTGTTCAAACTTCATCCATTTGAAAGCATTTATTCTCGTGCTTCTCGATATTTTTTAACAGATCGATTAAGAAGAGTATTTACATTTGGAAGCATGTATATGGGAATGAGTCCGATGGCAGCGCCAGGTACTTACTCTCTCTTACAATATACCGAGTTAGCTGAGGGAATTTGGTATCCAAAAGGAGGGTTTCATGCGGTCGTAGCAGCTCTTGAAAAGATTTGCAGTCGTCTTGGTGTCGAAATACGTCTTTCTAGTCCTGTATCGCAGATACTTACAACTCAGGATGGAAAAGCTGTAACCGGTGTTGAGCTTTCTTCAGGTGAACGAATTTATTCAGACTTAGTGGTTGTCAATGCAGACTTAGTGTATGCCTGCTCTAATCTATTTCCTTCTACTCAACCATCATCATACGCCAGATCTTTGGAAAAACGTGAAAGCTCATGCTCTTCGTTATCATTCTATTGGTCTCTCTCACGTCAAATACCAGAACTTCAAACTCATAATATATTCTTGGCTGATGAATACCACGAGTCATTTAATGCTATTTTCGATAGACAGTCAATTCCTGAGGAGCCCTCATTTTATGTCAATGTTCCCTCACGAATTGATCCAACAGCTGCACCACCCGGTAAAGATGCTTTGGTCATACTTGTTCCTGTCGGTCATCTTCTTAAATCAAGTAATCCTAAATCTGAAGATAACAAATCTGAGCAAGATTGGGATGCTATAACCTCTTTAGCGCGCAGTAAAATTCTGACGACTATTCAGGCACGTACTGGGTGTGCTGAACTTGCACCTCTCATTGTCAATGAATCTATAAACACACCTACAAGTTGGCAGTCAAAATTCAATTTAGATAAAGGTTCAATTCTAGGCTTATCACATTCATTTTTTAACGTCCTCGCTTTTCGGCCTAAGACAAAACACCCAAACATTAAGGGTGTATATTTTGTGGGTGCTAGTACGCATCCCGGAACCGGTGTTCCTATTGTATTGGCAGGTGCAAAGATCACTACTGAGCAGATTCTTGCTGATAGACAAGTGGAAGTGCCCTGGGGGAAAAATAAACAGATTTCTTCAAATAAAACAGCGATAGTTAGCGAATTAGACATACCAAGGAATGGTAATTTTATTACTTCTAGTATGGGATTATCTACACTGGCTTTCATAATGATTCTATTTTGGCTCTTTGTAAATGTGAGGACTTGAGTTGAATACTTTTATCAAACTTTTGCAACATGGGAATTCAAGACCTTTTTTTTAAAAAAACTTTTTTTCATCTTTGAAAGAGTAACCTTTCTATGAATTACGGATCAATTAGATATTTTTCTGTCTATAAAGAAATCTTAGACTAAGCAATATTTTGGCATTATTCTAGTCAAACCCTATAATTAAGCAGACACTCTTCTTCATAAATGTCGCGGTTTTCAAACGGAACGCTCAAGCAAAATTGTTGGCACAGTTTATTAATAATAATAAATCTTTAAATAACTAAACTAACAGTCAAGAAATCTATTTGTTTTAGTGGCTAAAGCGCAAGGAACGCTGGCTTAAGGAGTTTCGAGCAAAGATGCTGGCTCAAGCACGAAAAAGCAGCTAAGTCCAAGTACCTACTATCCGTCCTACCCTATGTCGGCCAACGTGTATTAGTTTTTGTTACTAGCCTAATTTGAGCTACGCTCTCCACATTTAAAGAATATTTTAGAATCCAAAGGGGGTTGTTATATAAACTCAGCTGCTGAACTTCCCTAGTAACACGTTATCTCCATCCATCAACGTTTTACCCAAATTGAGAATCGACTCAAGTGACTTCCCAATTCGAACTTGAAAATCTAAGCTGAATCTCGTCCTCACCCTCGCCGACCAGCGCCTTAGATTTCAAGAACAATATCACAAAATTTAATAATTCTAACATTAAATTAAAACCATCGAATACAAACCAACCAGCTATTTTTTTCAATTATTGCTATTTCCTTATTCACAATATCGTATCATTTTTTATGTTATCAACATGCTAAAATTTTGTGGTATTATATTTTTAAATGTGAGTCTTTTGTTAAATTTATTTTTCTCAACTGTCATATTTAACTTACCGAATCTCTCAACTAAAAAAAAAAAAAAATGACTGACTTTTAATACTTCTTACCAGAAATGAATTAACTTATCCTGGATAGGCATTCAAATAATCAAAAGAGAATCTTCTGCAAGTTGACAGTTAGTTCTTATGATAATATTTAACATAAATTTAAATAGAAATTTGAAAAGGTTTAATGCAATTCTTACTTATCTAAACGTGACGTGACAGATCGAATCTCTCTCTCTCTCTCTCTCTCTCTCTCTCTCTCTCTCTCTCTCTCTCTCTCTCTCTCTCTCTCTCTCTCTCTCTCTCTCTCTCTCTCTCTCTCTCTCTCTCTCTCTCTCTCTCTCTCTCTCTCTCTCTCTCTCTCTCTCTCTCTCTCTCTCTCTCTCTCTCTCTCTCTCTCTCTCTCTCTCTCTCTCTCTCTCTCTCTCTCTCTCTCTCTCTCTCTCTCTCTCTCTCTCTCTCTCTCTCTCTCTCTCTCTCTCTCTCTCTCTCTCTCTCTCTCTCTCTCTCTCTCTCTCTCTCTCTCTCTCTCTCTCTCTCTCTCTCTCTCTCTCTCTCTCTCTCTCTCTCTCTCTCTCTCTCTCTCTCTCTCTCTCTCTCTCTCTCTCTCTCTCTCTCTCTCTCTCTCTCTCTCTCTCTCTCTCTCTCTCTCTCTCTCTCTCTCTCTCTCTCTCTCTCTCTCTCTCTCTCTCTCTCTCTCTCTCTCTCTCTCTCTCTCTCTCTCTCTCTCTCTCTCTCTCTCTCTCTCTCTCTCTCTCTCTCTCTCTCTCTCTCTCTCTCTCTCTCTCTCTCTCTCTCTCTCTCTCTCTCTCTCTCTCTCTCTCTCTCTCTCTCTCTCTCTCTCTCTCTCTCTCTCTCTCTCTCTCTCTCTCTCTCTCTCTCTCTCTCTCTCTCTCTCTCTCTCTCTCTCTCTCTCTCTCTCTCTCTCTCTCTCTCTCTCTCTCTCTCTCTCTCTCTCTCTCTCTCTCTCTCTCTCTCTCTCTCTCTCTCTCTCTCTCTCTCTCTCTCTCTCTCTCTCTCTCTCTCTCTCTCTCTCTCTCTCTCTCTCTCTCTCTCTCTCTCTCTCTCTCTCTCTCTCTCTCTCTCTCTCTCTCTCTCTCTCTCTCTCTCTCTCTCTCTCTCTCTCTCTCTCTCTCTCTCTCTCTCTCTCTCTCTCTCTCTCTCTCTCTCTCTCTCTACATAGAAAAAATATTTTTCAAATATTAAATAGTACATCCAAGTGTCAGTGAATGAAATGCTCCTGGAGGCAGTTCAGAATCAAATAGGAAAGTAACATGCATTGATTCCCAATTGGGTAAAGCGCTGGCCGACGAGGGGTCAGGACGAGATTCAGCTCAGATTTTCAAGTTCGAATTGGGAAGTCACATGAGTCGATTCTCAATAGGGTAGGACGGATAGTAGGTACTTGGACTTAGTGGTTCCTCTACAGCCTACCGGCAGTTTAATCGCTCCCTAGTGGAAATGGAAATAATGCTTGACAATATTCGATATCCTATTTATCGAATTACGCCGTCCGTTAAATTACCGACAGAAAATGCTTGACAAATTTCAATTTTAGAATCGAGATCTATTGCTTGACTAGTAATCGCGTTACTATTTGTATTATTGGCTGTGGCAGCGGATTTTTCAGTGAGTTTAAAGCCTAAAACTTTCTCTTTCTCGCTTGTCGGCATGTTTTCAATTGCTCTTTGGTAGTTGCACCTAAGCGTGTTGGCCTGGTATCATATCTGCGGCTATCAGAGCGATGCAGACCCCCATGATTTCCAAACTTTGTTGCAGCCATACGTAAATCCTCGGTGTGATTGATCAAGTCACAATTTCCGCACGAAGGTGCCTTGGAGTTTTTTTGTGGTGGCCATTTCATCTTAAACAAAGCCCAAGCGCTTGCTGCTTTTTAGAAGGCCTCGCAATTCCAGATTCGTCGAGTATTTTAAAGTTGACGCGTGAAGCTTTCGGAAAGAATGCCATTTAAGTTCTATGCGGTGCCTCCGCTTTTTTTGTCCATCGAGCTTCAAGTGGATTGGCCGCACAGAACAGAAATGTTCGACCTCATCAGCAAGCATTCTATTACCTACTTTGGCTTCTCCATGTTCCTTAAGTATAAACACCGGAACTGTTGGTATCAACACTATAGCCCAGTTTGAGAACGCTTCCAATTTGCTCCCGTCAAGAAGAGCCCTTTTCTTGTGTTTAGGGTTTTTTTTTCTGGGCTTCTGTGTCGCAAGGGCTCAAGGCAAATCCTGAGCGTGCTGGCTTGATTTTCTCAATTAATGTAGGTGAGATCGATAGTTTCTTAACAACGACTTCACGTATGCCAGTAGTTAGAATGACATGGCATTCTTCTAACCATTGCGAGCCACAGTAACCCATGTATTCTGTGAGGTTCGGGGAGGTCTTAGTATTTGAGGGATTGCGACAGCAATACTTTTTTCTACATTTTTACCCCTTCCGGACCGAAAATGACTACCTTTATTTGGTCTAGAATGTGATAAAGATTTTGCGGAATTAGGAGATTTATCAATCGCTGTAAAGTTTGCTATTGCTTGTCGGATGTGTGGTCTAAAGGCAACAACTTTTTCTTTTGCGATTTCGTCAGAAGATTTGGCAAGAGTACTTTCAGTGTGGTTATACACTGTGGTATATATCATAACACGAGCGGGCCAAGTGCACTCACGAGGCTGTCTTGTCGCAACTATTTCGGCAAGTTCCCGTGGAAGGAGCGCGTTCGCGACATAGGACCTATTTTTGTGGTTTTGCTGTAGCCTTTCAGGTATCGGACGCTTAATGGGAATAGCAGGTTTAAGAATCTTTCTGCTGGACGTAGTACTGTTAAGTAGCTGAGAGTGTGACGATGACGTATATGACACGGTAGGGATAAGGGATCGGATATACGGAAGATAGGCGGAGTTTGGATATAGGATAGTGATTCGGGCTAGCCGACGAGTTTTGCTTAAACGGGTGCCTAAGCGTTCTAGGAAGACAGGGGGCTTACAGTACTATTAGAAATGATCAGCACCCATTTTAAAATGACACTCAAAAGTCGACATCAGAGACAACAAATGGATCAATGAATCTGATAGAATATGATGAGCGATAAGATAAGATTAGATTTGGTGTATGATTAGAATCGAAGACTGCGTATAAGTAGCTATCACTGCTGGCTTGGGATAGATTTCTTACTATAGTTGTTCAATCAATTGAATTCTATAATACCAACTTGGTTTCTTTCACAGATAATTTATTCCTCATATCCCTCAAAAGAGCTTGTTTTTCGTATGACATATCTATTGAATCAGTCATGATAATTGTATATAATTTTGTTTTCTTATTTTTCTGTTTAACACCATCTGAATAAATGTTATCATAATAATACTTAATATTTATTTTTTTGGGCCTCGTGTTATTACAATATCTCATTGTATACTCGTTTCCTTTCACCCCCTTCGTGACGAGTCTTTTTGCTTATGATACTTGTTGCTTACTTGCTTGCTTAGAGATAGCCAGTCTCTGATCTTTAGATAAGTCGTAGAATTAGGTTATAACTAGTAAGGTTATAAAAGCAAAGTTTTACTTATTAGTTAATTGATTGTTTTGATGCTTGGGGGGTTCTTTTTTCCTCCTTTCCTGAAGTGGTTGTTACTATAGTAGCATAGTTGTGGGGTAGATCATTTAAATTATCTAGATCCTCTCATATCTCTCAGTTTCTTTTTTTTAGCTCGGACTTTTAAATTAAATCATCTAAGAGGATTGATTGTTCTTAGCCGTAGGAGTGCTGATGTGGGGGAAGAGAAAAATAAATCTTATCATTAATAATGATTTTTTGATTGCTTTGCCAGGTAGTTGATTGTCAATTTTTGAAAAAACTCCTTTTACAATTGATAAAAGGATTTCATGGTGGAATTACTCTGTAATTGAAGTAGTAAATAATACAATAAAATAAAATAAATAATTTGATTCATATATGATATGAGAAGACATAATTTTTTTAATAAAATAATAGCGAAAGTGGAATAATAATTATCTTTAGTACAATCTTACAAGTCATTTCCCCGCCTCCCTCCCGTCCAAAAAGAAATTCACCTAGTGAGTCATCGTAGAGATAGAATAGGCGTTAAACATTAAAGACAAAAAAATTCAACGCCTTCACCCATACCACACATTTACCCATTTCAAAGTTAGATATTGAACAGCATAATTCATCGATTACGGTCTTCACGCGTTGGATTTACTCTCCTTAAAATTGCCGTAATCTTACCAATAAAAAGGTCTCTCCAGCCAGTGGTTTCGTGTGCCTCCTCAATTTCATGATTGATTTCTATAGACCTGCCTAATTCAAGATCATTTCTAAGTTGATTGTCGGTCGAAGTTCCAGAGGATGATGGGATGTGGGTAACTCTTTGACTTGAATTGGCGTAATCATGTTCTTCATCGGTATGATCATCGTCTTTAAAAGTATCATATCTAGATGCCAGTGCTAAGGAGCGAACGACATCTCCTTTACACATAGGACATGTTCGTCGACGTGTAGTAAGCCAAGGTGTTCTAGGGAATGTCTAAGTACTAAGAAGAAATAGAAATAGAAATAGAGACACAAACTTACATGCATTCCACGTGGAACTCATGACCACAAGGTAAGGCCATGATTTGACTAACCCCATCAATATACTCTTCTAAGCAAACGACACATTCAGTTTGTGTTTCAATTTGATTATGGTTTTGAAAAGTGCCTAATTTACTAGTTATTTTTTCATAAGTTATATCTCGATGTTTGTCATTCCTACATTGTTTTTGACTAGATTTACGAAGTAAACCGCTTGATTCGGGAATATTTTTCGCTGTCTGTGATGTAGAATATGGTTTAGGTATACCCTGAAGGAGAGGAGTAGTGACCGATAAGTTTGCAAAGGTGGGAAGTTGAGGAGAATGAGCCCCAATAGGATTTATTCTCTGATAAGTCCTAACTGGTAACCTTTCCACGACTGATTTAGGTGCGCGCCATTTCTGTTGTCTATACCTGGATCTAATCAAAAGCAATATATAAACTACTGTCAGAGTAACTAGTGGACTAACGACTAGAACCAGCAATGTATCCAAGAAAGGACTTGCCCCACTACTCGAGCTCAGAGTGACCCAAAGACCCTCGTGATATTCATCATCCTGCTTATCCTTCCAATCATGCTCCGCTAAGTACTCTTTAGTCTTTGAGTTGGTCTCAATTTTCTCTCCATCATTATCAAGTACAGCAGTATGAACGTTTAAAAGGCCTTTCTGATTAGTTCTGGAAATTTCATTTGATTCTCTTTGCGGATTTTCTTCGTGATTTTTAAGGGCATATTCACCGCTGCTCGGTGTAATGCTACCACCTTTTAGAAAGGATACGTGTTGAGGTGTCCCAGTAAGTGGTCCAAATGAATAGCTATGTGTAGTTGGAAGCTCATCTTCATCTTCTACTCCCAAGGTACCCGATGAAGAAGATGGTGACTTTCTGGAAGGCACAAATTTTTCTATTTTATGGTTGCCAACTAAATCTGGATCACGCCAATCTTGAATACCAATTACAAAATCATCGTTAGAGACATCTCTTTGTAAAGACTTTCGTATCATCTCACTTTTCTCCGAGGTTGACATCTTCTTCGAATTCATAAGCTTTTCCTTTTTTGCTGAGTCTGTTTTTGAGCTGATTCCATCCTCTAGCTTCCGTTCATCGACTAGAGTTGAATCAAGTTGCCCACTTCTTGGCGGTCGACTTTGATCTAATTTAGAATTTAAATCATTAGAGCCAGCAAAAAGTGAGCTAAACCATCCTGATTTTTCTGTCGCTACGGCATAGTCTATCTTATTAGATTGTGAACTACTCATTTTCCCTCCAGCTACATTAAAATTATTCGAGCCTTGGAGCTTATTAGAGTCATACATAATATCAATGCCATTATTTTTTCTATGAATCTTAAAATCTGAATTCGATTTTATATCTCCGTCACCCATATTATCATTCGATTTTCTTGATATGGCTAAATTATAAAGTAATTTTGCGGTAGTGTATGAAGTAAAAACTGATGGTATTGTTATACTGGAAGTATCACCTCTAGCATACATCTGGACTAAAGGCCCACCTTTTGTATTTGCGCCAACTATGAGAGCAACAGCTCCCCTTCGTTGTGACCATTTGACTTTTTCTAGAAACCCACATCCGCCGCGATTAAGCAGAACCACTTTTCCAGCAATTTCAGCCGCTTCTTGAATAGACTGAATATCTGAGTGGTTCTCAATGGACTCGGTAGATTTTCTATGGTTTAGGTTGAGTGGATTAGTTGGGATTAGCGGGTGATGGAGGTAATCATCAGTAGCAGGCTTTGTACGTATGAAATAGTCTATCCAAGACTTTGATTCCGTGGAAGACAACTCATATGGCTCATCTTCATGTCTACTTGGTCCGGAATATTTGATTTTTGAATTTGATTCGGGGCTTCTGTCTGATGCATTATCCCAGTCGGAAGAAGCATAGTGTGAGTTTGCATAACTACTACTCCAGCCCTGTACATCACTACAACCTAACTCACTGCTAGATGCAATACCATCAAATCCACCACCAATCCAAACTTGACCACTGAGACCTTTAGGCAATATGCTTGGACCAAACGCGGCAGGTCTGGCAAGAAATGCAGTTCTATTGTCGTGAGTAAGACTGATAAGAGCACTCGGAGGAAATAGGGAGAGTGGAGCGTGGAATGAAAAGAAAGCACGCGTGCTAGAGCTCGCGGAGTCGGATGGTAGACTCGATAATTGAGTTGAATGCGAGGATCGTAAAGAGAAAATGGTTAAAGCAGCTATTAGTGAGAAAATCACTGCAATAACTATTTGTGGGGGTCGCATGATAACTGAAAGTACTAAATCAGCACTTTGGCTGTAAAATGAGAATTAGGTAGGACATCCGAGAAGAATTATAGTAGAGTTAATCGAAATGAATTTTATGAGAAATAGAGAACGCATGTAGAGTGGATTGGAAATTTTTGTGTCTACAGTTGCTATAATGATTTTCTAGTATTATTCTGGTGGGTCGTGAATCATCAAGCACTAAATGGGGTTGGTGACTAATGCGTTCTCTAGCCAAGGTTCAGATTCAGACTCAGTATATTATTGAAATTCTTTGTCTTTTATTTGCGATTATAATTTTGATTATTGATCTTAAAAGCCATTCTTCTCAGGAACTGTTCAGAATGGAGTTTTTTTTCATTCTTTATACATATATGAATTAAATCAAACTGATTATAAATTAGGGGGCCCAATATTCTCGCATTGATTGGTTTAATTAAGGTTTGAACCAGTAAATCATTAAGCCATCTTTAGCTGAGCTCTAACACCGGCTTATATTTGCCTGCTCAAAACGTTTAAACAAGTCTTGATAAGATAAAAGTAAAGGAATTCTTAAAATTGAATGGTGACATGCAATTTAATACTAACGTTTCTGCTCTTAGTAAGACCCGTGAGATATTTCGCAATTTGGGCCATACTTGTAAGATAAGTTACGTAGACCTTATCATAAATTGGTCTTTTCAACACCACTGTCAAATAACTTTTCTATCGAGTAATGTAAGCCCACAGAGAAAAGATCACACTTGACCATATCAAGATACTACATATCCTTCTAAGGCTATTCAATTGTCAAAATACCACAATACAGTCAGCCCAGTGTGGATGCATGCATGCATACGTGTATGCCTTGGTGGCAAAACCTAGATTTTATATTTCAAACTTATACCAAAGCATCTTACTAAGAATTTTCGAGGTGATGTAGAACTACGACGGTGTTAATCGAAATGATATGCATTGATCTCAACCATCAGATCGATTAATGGTTTATGAATAGATCATGAACACGAGCAAAGGAAGTGATGAAGTGATAGCTGTATGGACCCGCAGAGAAAATCTTTATCAGATTATTATGAAACTAATTTAGAGCGCATTTATTACTGGTTCAAGGAGCTACAGCTTATTGTTATCTACTACATAGAGACCAGGAGAAGGGAGCATACATTCATTGATTGCCCTCTACTCAAATAATACACTAGGGGTAGTCAGACTTGAATTTATGAAAAGTCGTGCATAACTTTTGCACACAGCTCCGTTTTTCGCACCCTGTAACACGTGAATTTCATGCACAATCTGTCATCAAATTCCCCATCAAAAGCATTAAATTGACAACTTGTTCAGACTCTTCTTACCATATTCTCACACATACTCATTCAGATAAATTACTTTAAATTGAAGTAGCTATCGCATTTATGTGCGATAATTATTTTCAAATTTTTAGTAAGTAAAAGCGTGTTTCTCAAGAGAAACTAGCTTTTTTATTTTGTACCTGCGAGCAGAATGATTACTGCTCTTTATCTCCTTTACAACTTTTACATTGTTCCGCATATTTTTATAAACAAAATTCCACTAAATCACTATCTCCAGGGAAAATATTAATGTGAATTTTTTAAATTCCAAGTTTTCTGTATGAAAATAATGATGTTGGGCTTTGAATGAGCATGTTAAGAAAATTTGACATTTTCTTGAAAAATGAGATGACAAATCGTGCATGAAATTCACGAGTTACAGGGATTAAAAAAAACGGGGCTGTATGCAAAACTAGGATACTATTTTGTTGAAGATCTAGTCTGACTACCCCTACTGGAGGCCACAACACAATTATAAGCTTAAGATCTACGAAATTCGATTTCAGTCAGGTGCTATGGACAGCAATACTCCACTATTAAATGTTGCTAAAGTGAAGGTACAATTGCCATAGAACTTTAGCTGGCTTCGCATCGAGGATTTAACTTCACGTGCTCGGGGCGATAGTGTACCTGTCAGGATCCGAATTCTTAGATCGGATAACGTAGACAAACGCTCTAACTAATCCCTATGGGTGCTCTAAGCGAGCTATATATAACCAGGGGCTATAAATATATTCTGTACTACTTACGTTATCAGATTTCAGGTCAACGAGATCGCCATCTAATTGGTCTTTGTTATATGCAAGTAAGTATATTGATTCTTTTCAGGAGTAGGGGAAGGGCAATGTATTTAAGAGTTAGTTATCCTATTCTTTATGTAGAAAGGAATCATACATTTTAGTCTCAAGCTTGCTGTTATAGATCTGTAGAATCTTGTAATAGTTGAGCCGCGAGACACCGTGTGATTAAACATAAATTATATAATCTGACAATAGAGAAGCCTCACCTGTTTGTTTTGTTTGTTTTATTATTTAACGTCTAAACCAAGTCTCACGTGACTTTAACTCTAAAATTTATTCCCAACTAGGGACAAATGACGCACGAGCCAGGACTCTAGAGCAGTAGGCTTAAATAAGCAGTTACATGTATGATGCAAGGCGTTGCGTGAAGCAGCCAGCATTTTATTGGGTTAAAGGCTTTATTCTACTTTACCAAAGAAACTCCAGGTTTTATCTTGCCCTTTTATTGTTTTACCGAAGGCATATATTTGCTAAGAAATCAGCTTTCTCTAGCCATTTAGATAATTTTAAAGCTCCTTCGGGAGTTCCAAGTAGGGTAGGAACGAGAGAGCTAATTGTTCCTAGAGGACGGCCGCCTCGGCCATGTAGTATTCTACAAAAGAAGAAATGAAGCGGAGCCTTGAGTGATCCGCAATGACAGAGTAGGTTTGCATTATGATGCTTGAAAATTTTATGGCAGTTAGCAATATCTCCGTGGCCTATTCTCGCAGCAATTAAAAGTCCCATAAATTTTCTGCCCAGACTAAGTTCTTTAGGTAAGGGTGGGGCAGATCCAATTTCAAGAGATCCTTATACTTACGGGGAGGGGAAACTCAGCTTGCCACTAATTTTCTTTTGAGCTATCCATTTTTTTTGCAAACTCTGTAGTGAAGAGAAGGACAGTTCTAGCGGCCCGTTATAATGCATGGATCCCCCCCTTTCTGCTTCAATATCTGCTAGATAATTGCTATGAATTCCAGAATGACTGGGCACCTATCGTAAATTAATCTCAACTCCCAAGATAAGGGGGAGTCTATCTCTTGTTTTCCCATAATTTCGTGAATT
This sequence comes from Oidium heveae, assembly GCA_003957845.1. Classification (NCBI taxonomy): domain Eukaryota; kingdom Fungi; phylum Ascomycota; class Leotiomycetes; order Helotiales; family Erysiphaceae; genus Oidium; species Oidium heveae. Next base: position 18,332 of record QVIK01000177.1, on the reverse strand, counting down.
CGTGATTTCTATAGTCTCCGAGTACGTTGATTGAGACTATAACACAGGAATTTGGAGAGAATTTTGTTAGCTACGTGACGATTATCTATGAAACCCCAGAGGTTCTTTAAGGAGCGAGTCATTGGAAGTGCAATGGCAGCTTTTATTCCTTGGAGTGCTACTCAAACTTCGGATTAGTGTATCTGTGCATCCTAAATAACCCACGGCTGAAGACTTTTAACCCTTCTTTAGCACTTAACATGTTTACCTGGTAAAAATATTCATTTCATTAGAATTTATAGAAGATATGATAGATGATACTACTTAACGAACTTGCTGTTACCAATATTTTATAGCGTGACAGTACGAGTTTAGAGGGGTGAGCCTATAAGCTCTTAGAAAGCATATGTCGACACTACTTTGGCGTCATCTCTTACGATCTATAGCAGGGATTACTCTTGTTACTGGCCCGCTTATCTTAATAACGATGAGACGAAGTGCGTCAAAGAATCTCTGAAGCGAGACCCTGCTCCATTGCCCAATTAGCGCTTATTGGGGCAAGTTATTAGCAGCCACCCGCAAGAAGGCAATTTATGTTTTATAGCTGGCGCTACGCATACGCCGCGTCATCTATTCCCAATATCAAAGCTGATCACAACACAACCCATCAGCCGTAGATCTAGATAACAATGGGACTTTCAAACTATACTTATGATTGAACTAAAGCTGCGTACACCAGGGCATTAATGGGCTGAAGAGGAGCGTTTCTTCATCATCCAGAGGGCAACCACCAATGCAGATGAACATCAGTAAAGGGAGAATGGAGATGAGTGACATGAACTTGGGTTTGAAGCTGACGACGAGTAGTACTTGGAAATATGTCGTTAGATTGATGAACGTCTGAGCTTTGTTCCGTTTGAATGGTAGCGCTTGAGTAAAAAGATTTTAGTACTAACTTCCAAGCTCGAAACACATTACCAGAGCTCCGTAGGTTGTGATCTGGCCAGAGATCCAGCGACAGGCGAGGCTCACACTGTTGAAGTCGGTGAAGACTGCATCAATAGAGCTAATGAAAAAGCTGTGAAAGGAATTAACATGGTATTTTCTGATGGAAAATAACGATAATGTTGCGCTGTTATGTTTACCTGCATGTTTGGCATCCTGGCGTGTGAGACTTATCATACACTCCGCGTCTATCAGCTATTTCGTGTCCACAATCTGAAACTACTTGTTATAATTTTAGCCATTATAATTCTTGATGATTCTAGGGTTTAAAGATAGTTAGAGACGCCACCCTTGAAAAACAAATTTTATAATTAAAAACCGCACAAATCATTCCCCTTCTAATGGACTCAATACTTTTCAGCGACATATTAATTGACGATTGACAGAAGAATGAAATCAATCAATTAGCTTTGCCTCTCGTCTATCCGTCCAATGTATTTGTAGTCTTTTGTCGCTCGTATAGTTAGACGGCATCATGCTACTATCATTGATGTTGGAGGATGCAAATATGACTATTGATAAGCTTGACTGAGTGAATCAGAAACCAGCACCTACTTCGCTACATGCACAGTATTGAGGCTATGACACAGTGACAGTGGCTATGTACATATCGGATATATGCATCATAAACATTTTCATGCTTCATATTTCTTCTGAAGATGCTCTAACGAAGTATAATTGCTTTCTCTTCACAATTAATCATCCCAAAATCGTTAACATTTATGCAAGAAGATTACAAACCCTGGATTTTCCAGATCTGCCTCCACCATTCTCTAAATACCCTCATGAATTAGGTCTGTCAAATTCTGACCAATCATCTCATGTCTCGAGTGGGGTAGGTGCCCAAGCTACCTGGACTTTACTTGCAAGGAGGGCCCGAATGGTATGCCACCCTACCGTCCGACCTGCACACTGTCATCGTACATGTTCAGTAGACATCGTTCTGGAAAAAGGTAGGCATAAGATTAGCTTTGCGAGGCGACAGAATATCGGGAACTATGTTTCAGGCCTGAGGCTCCGTGCTAGAGCTAAGATCTATGAAATTTATATTTAAGTGCTTTTATTTAAAACGCAGCTATTGTTCACTTGATTAATTGTTACGTGCTTACTTGCCCTGAAGAAAGGTTGCCTCATGTCAAAGCAATCCATGTTACTCGATCTTAGTTTCAGTAGATCGGGCATGCCGGACATGGTTTTGCATTAACTATTATTGTGCCTTGACATCATAGTGTATAAATATAAATATCATTGCTTTGTGCAATACATTATTCTGAAGAAGAATTTCATATACACCGAACGAATTGAAAATGTATACCTCAGCTTTGTATTTTACAGAAATGATTTTTTTTCAATCTGATAATTTAAGGGGGAAAAAAGCGCTAAATTTCTCTCCAAAGCTTATAATATAAAGCTTACTCACCTCTTAACCTTATTTCTCAGTCCACATAGCTGTAGCGGTATTGTTGATATGGCAAGCCTACTAACATTAAAAAGTAGACCAATGGGCACTTCTTTTCAACTCAAAGTATTGGGACTACACTATCGATGCACGATGACTGTGTTAATTGCCTTGATACATCATCAAGGACACACCGGGCATTGGCAGCATTAGAAATACTGCTAATGATGGGAAATTCCTCGTCACATCTTTTCTATTCTTATGAGACTAAAAGAAAGCCCATAGTTATTAAAGCCTGCCAATATTTGCCACCTGTTAAAGATGAATGATATGGCTTGGATGGTATAAGGAAAGGTCCTGCATGATGTGAAAAATACAAGGATACCTTCTACAAAGATAAGTTTAGCCTTCAAAGACCGAATGCTGCAGCTCGAGTCCAAATTGGTCTTTAGCGATAAACTTCATCTGTTTCTCTATATCGTCTTCAAAACCTTCACCAAGGCCAAATAACTGTCTTATCCTGCTCGTGTAGAAGGCAAGATCACTGCTAAACAACATAACACGAAACATCAAATGATGCCAAGCGTTCAGACAATATTGACCGAACGTGAGATCTTTACTTTCAACTAGGCTGCGCGAAGCCCATAGTCCTGTCAATTTGATACGGTTGACAGGACTTCCTAAAAACTGATTATTTCCTTGAACAATACGCATATTACGGCCAATAAATAACAGTTCACGTGGAAATAAATCCAAGTCAGCTAGTACCTCGCGAATTCCTTGCCGCATTCGTTCTTGTACTTCAAAATGTCGCTCTGCAGCCGTTTTACCCTTCAGCTCACCTACAATACGCATTTTTGTACTGTCATCACCACCTTCATACGGCCTCATTAGGGTAGCACTTGCAAAAAGATCAGATGCCTGCATTCCCCAAGACTTTGTAATTTCATTAATTGACCTGTTATCGAAGGTCATAATTGCTTTCCAGAATCGGCAGTATTGTGACCTGAGTTTAGGATTTAAACTTACATAAAGTCCATGATCTATAAGTACGAGCTCAGGATGACCATTTGCTCGACGACGAATGAAAATGTTTCCGGGGTGAGGATCGCAGTGAACTACACCCCAGAGAAACATCTGAGCAGAAAACAGATCAATCATTATGGTCATAACTTCTTTCCTCGATAAACCGAGCCCCCCATCTCGGTTAGGACCTCTCCACTCATTCCGTTCGGGTTTAATTAGATTATTTCCATCATTATTTTGGTGAGAGATTTTTGGGACGGAGAGGAAATCTTTATCAATATCCATTGAAGTTTTAAGGTCACCTTTCCATGGTGCCGTTATTACGTCCTTATCCCAGAACCTTACGCCTTCGATCCATTCAGTTGTCATAACACGCTTAGTAGAGAGATCTGGATAGATTTTTGGGATATACACGCGATCTCTAAGACGCGGTTCATTTACAACTAGATATTTCATTCTTTCAGCATTCGCCACTTCATTTTTGAAGTCCGTTTCTAATTCAAGACGTTCCGAAATGTACGGGACTAGTTTGTCCAATGGAAGGTTAAACCAAAAAGAATAAACTTTAGTTACAATGCTAGGTAATCGTTAGGAAGCAAGAAAATAAAAGGCCATGATAAGATATACTTAAATGCCCAAAGATCCCATCCCACTTGATGTGCAATTTCTTTTTTTTGAATTTTAATAGCAACTTCCCTACCATCTGCAAGTCTTGCCCAATGAACCTGTGCAACTGAAGCAGAGGCTCTAGCTCTTCTTTCTATTACCCCTTTACCTTCATCTACACCAATGCTTACACCAAACACTTCCTCAGGACTTTTTCCGAATTCTTCGCGTATTACTTTTTCAACATCTTTCCAATTATTTTGTGGTGCATCATCAAACATCCTTGAGAACATCTTTTGAAATTCTGGCGGTAGAATAGCGCTTTGCATAGCGATAGCTTGACCGATCTTAAGATATAAGCCTCCATTTCGATGTAAAAGCATAAAAATTCGTTCAGCGCTCCGATGATGTAGGTCAGCAACATCGCCGCCAAACCATGGATTTGGCCTAAAGTTGAGCTTGTAATCGATTGCTATAACTAAGCCGGTCCAGAAAGTACGAAGTGAACGTGCGATAGATGAAGCATATAACTGATTATCGATAAAATATACCGTTACAAGGCCCGAAAAAACATAAAAGAATCTCTGTCCCCATTTTTTGGCACCCCTGTACTGTTTTGCTGGGGTTGGCTTTCCTAATGAATTGGGTGAAGGGGGTACAAGTGGTTGGTAACATCGTGTCTGTATTAATCGTATTGTAGATCTAATCTTCCATAACTGTGACAGGGATTGGGAAGCTGAAGAGGAGGCGAATATGTCTCTCGTTCCTAATTTGGCGATATGGAACGCTCCACCCTGAAATTCTTGAGTCCACTTGAAACTTTTTGTGGATTTTAACAATGATGAATTTGAAATAAGTCTAGACATTGCTTTCTAAACTTTTTTTGATCTGAGAAATATTCCAACACATGTAGTATAGATCATTGGACCAGTGCCTATCAGTTTTTTCGACTTTCCAGATAAATCCTCGAAAGAATTGTGTCTATTACATTTGCCCCAAATATGTAAATACAGCAACAAAAAAGAAGGGACTGGGCCAGAAATGCGGATTTAGCATGTTGCGTACCACTGATGGCCAGTCAGAAAGTCCGAGACATTAGTCAAGTAAGAGATTGATGATTTGGGATGGTTTTTGGGTTAGATTTGTTTCCGCCCTCGCTTGCTACTTAAATTGGTTTGTGATCTGACTAATCTCGATGACTTGGTATATGAGATAAATGTATTTTTGGTTCAAGACTACCATATGTATAACGATCTTTTACATCGGTTTTACGATTTCATCCGATTAATTCTATTCTACTCAGGTAATCTCGATTAAGGATTCCCCAATCTTTCCTTGCAGGTGACCAAATGTGAGACGGCAATCTAATGAAGCCCATCTTGAGCGCTTCTAATATTTCACTCACAAATATATCCCTCGTTATTCTTCCAGTCGAACCTGGCACCGAAGCCTCTTCTCAGTTTGTGTATTGAACATAGAATCCAATATGTTAAGGCCCGCTACTCCTCTGACAGTCTTGCTGTTGGGAGCTTTCGGCCTTCTTATTTTGTCAATAATATCGACACCAATTGTCAAGTTTATTCCTCTAGCCTCATTCGCAGGGATTGACTTCGGAGTGTTCGGATTTTGCAGAGCAGATAATTGTAGCTCAGTTGAAATTGGTTATGATACTTGTATGACAATAAAAGAAGCTTCAAATGTCTCAAGAGATGACAACTGTTAACTTGTACTTATAGCAAACCTCTTCAACAATGAACAATCCTCTACTTTTGATCTCCCTTCCTCTGCAAGGGCAACACTCTCTACGACTCTCATAGCTCACCCGATCGCTGCATTCCTTACGCTAATTATGTTAATTCTTGCTGCATTGGCACACTTCCACACCCCCTCACATTCTCCTCGATATCTCTTAGTCATATTCATACTCAGCATTTTGACATTAGTTGCAGCACTCCTTTCTTTTCTGATTGATATTTTACTTTTTGTTCCACATATGGCATGGGGATCTTACTTGGTTCTAGCTGCAACAATACTCGTTGGGATGAGTGGCATCGTCTCCTGTGCAATGCGCCGGACTCTAGTGAGCAGGAAAGCGCGTCAAAGACGTATAAATGAAAATGCAGAAATGAACGGTGATAATTTCTACAATCAACTTGGGTTGAATCCTAGCTTACCTCCCACTGGGGCTGTTGCAACTTCTGGTAGTTATGCTCAGAATAAATCAAATTTCGCAACTTTCGATACTCCCAAAAAGGAAAAAATTATTGATTTGACAAATGACGAACGGATACCTTTGACTCAACCGAGAATTAATGAAAATCTAGTTAATGGACGGTTACAAAATGGACCCATGAGAGCAGATTCACCGCCAAGAATGGGAAATCTTCAGGTAACTGTCCCGAATAATCCAGTAGTGGCCCAATCATATGAAGGACAGTTTGATTTTAGTCAGCTAAATTTACCTCCCAAATCGGTAAATAGGTTAGAACCAACACTTCCTATGCAGAGTTGGCCAAGAGAGAATTTGACTATGCCCAACAATATGCGTGGGGGATACCGAGGAGGTTATCGAGGGGGGTATCAAGGAGGGCGAGGCGCATTTGCGCCTCAAATAAGAGGCCAGGGAAATCTAAGAGGTGGTCCTGGATCCATCGCTTTAACTCGTGGTGACTTTCAAGGATACTCTAGAGGACTTCCAATGAAAAGAGGTATTCCAGGGAGAGAAGATGGCATGCCAGGATATGGTGCTCAATCTCCAACGTTTGGCAATCATAACGAATTCCCAAACAATGATTATGATACTAGACCTCTACCTCCCCTCAATACCGGTTACAGTCCATACTCTCCTGCCCCACAAGCTGGCTATTCACCATATATCTCGGGGGATACAAATAGCCCTCTCCCTGTTGCAGAATCGCCACCACCACTTTCAACTGAATTTGAGGGACCTTCCAAAAATCATAAAAATAACTATAACACCAAAGAGTATATAAGTAGTTAAATTACATACTTTGAAATCCCTCTAATTTATAAATTTAGGCTTCCTCCCATGATACAGCAACCCTATGAAAATACTCAATCGTTGGATTATGTACGGGATCAGTCAGATCTTGTTGATTCTTCATTTATTCCCGCTCCACTCGCTCCAAAAGCAGCTCGTATAGCTCCGAAAGTTGATACTATAATTCCTCCACAAAACAATGAAATTTCAGACGACTTCATCACTGATCCTCTCTCACCTGTAGATTCAGTATCATCTGAATTTACTTCTATCTCACAGCGCAGTATAAATCCAAAATGGAAAGATGAAAGCAACAATCAAGCTCCAATAAAAACTATGTTTCATCGCAAGATTGAGCATCAAAATAAACAGGATATTCTCTTTCAAGCAAATCCTGACTTTACACTTCCCATGGGGAGAGGAGGTCGTGGAATGCCAAGAAGTCGTGAAATGATGAGAGGGGGAAGTGAAAGGACGGCAGTCGGTTAAACAAAGGACTTAATTCTAAATTATCCTAGCAATATGTGGGATGAGGGTACACCTAAAAGCTGAACGCCTTTGAAAGGTTACCAAAAAACTTATGCATCCATAACTGCATAATCCACCCATTTGAAATCTTGGATGGTTTTAAAATCAAGCAGATATATATCGATGTACTCGACATTAGAGAGACTTGATTACCTCCATCACGATACTACAGAACTAAGTTATTTGCAACTTTACAGGTCGCAATCCTAGCTTAGAATAGTAGCTCGGAGATTTGATCTTGACATTAAGACGCTCAGATATACTACCAGACATGCTCTAGCAGTAAGTATCCGAAGCACGTAACAACCATTAGTAGCTCCATCTATGAGAGTGAAATTATTGTAATAATTTTTTTGACAAAAAGACGGCCGGCCCACCAGTATCAAACACGAAAAAACGTATCACAGAAAACTTGGCCCATTTAAAATGGAGATAATGAGTAAAAGATGGATACCTTAACAGAAATAAAAAGGGTACGAAATATTAGGTTTAATGTTTACAAAAGATTTACATTTCTTAAAATCTGAAGTAGTCTTCAAAAATATTTAATTGACTATAAATAATTTTGAACGCATCTTCGTCAATTCGCCGATTTCTTGAATCATTATCATTGACTATTTTTACTTGATTGAATCTTTTTTGTCACTCTAAAATCACTAACGTTTTAAGAGTTTTTAGGCAAATAACGTTTTAGTCAATATCATTAGTCAAGGAAAAAAATTCATATTGATTTCGCGTTAAAGTACTAGAAGACATGAGTTGAAACTACCAAATGCAAAAAGTCTATTTCACCTCTACTGTGTCTTTTTTTCTTATTCTCTTCCATAGTTTCTTTCGAAATTCTGGAGAATATCTGTACACTTTCCTCCTACTTCTCAAAACAACTTAATATATAGTAAAAAATATCGCGCAGTATTTCTATGGAAAAAATTAAATATCATGAATGCTTTGCTAGTTCAATTTCTTAGACCCCCAGAAATGTATTTTTATTTCCATTGGACAGAGCATATAAAGAATTAAATTCACTTTTAGCTCATATTTTGTATACTGTGTCGGGTTTTGCTGCCAACACTTTATCTTTTTGGGATGCCAAGACATTAGCCGATACTTTATGTCTAGGAACAGCTCCTTGCTCTAAAAATTCCATTTGTTTACTTGGTTATTATTAACCCCCAATGATAATTACATGAAAAATTTAATTCAAAATACAACCACTAATCTTTGTCACTTCTCCCGGGATCAAATTTCTTAGTTACAACTTTACGGACTACCAATAAAAGGATTAAAGTAGTGAGTGCGCAACTGTCAAATATTTTGAGCATAGACTTCGTCCTTCTATTTAGACTCTAAAGGTATGTTACACCTCCCTCGTTTTGGTTCAACGATATGTCGCGAAAATATTTTTTTCTAGAAATAAGATTTTAATAATCCTTTTCCTCAAAGACTCACATCTGCAATAAAAACCGTTTTGCACTTAGAGTTGTTAGTAGATTTAATATTTGTTGTTAGGTATTCATTTCTTAATTTCTATAGTCTCTATCGTTAATATTTCACCAAAAGTTTGGCTGCTGTTTCTGCTAACACATTTCTTTTATTTAACAGAAAATGGCTGATCCTTTTAATATGGAGAATGTATCTGAGGCGGTTCCTGTAACAAATCCTCAGGATCACGGCTGGGGTGACAAGGTTCCTTACGATTACGATTCCTATGCCAAAACCTCGAAAGAATTAGCTGAAGAGAACGAAGCCCGGGCGAATAATGGTGACGAGGCAGCTGCACATTATGCAGGTGCTGTAGGCGGAGTTAAAGTCGGGGAATGGCACAATAATGCCGCCGTTTACGAATGGGACGATGAATTTGGAGATGTTGGACCAGAGTTCCCTGAGCTTGAACGCCAGCTTTTCGGCTCAGAGTTCCACGTCAAGAGTGGTATAGACTTTCAGAAGTAAAAATTTACTCGTTTGACCTTTATATATAACTAACCTAGTGTACAGATTATCCACTATCAAAGTCGTCCAGGAAGGTCTGTTGTCTAATTAAATGATTGTTTTTTCTCATTAGTGAATAAGACTTACAAAGTGTTGATTAAAGGTGAGATACGAATAAAACCTGTTTTCTCTTTTAAGGATGCTGGACTTCATCCTGTCATGTTACGGAATGTTGAACTTGCCGGCTATGAGATTCCAACTCCCATTCAACAATACTGTTTACCTGCGGTTTTTAAAGGCTATGACGTTGTTGCATGCGCACAAACTGGTAAGTTTAAATATTTTCAAATAAACACTTTTCTAACAAAATATAGGATCGGGAAAAACTGCAGCATTTTTGATACCTACATTATCCAAGTTAATGGGAAAAGCTAAAAAACTTTGTGCTCCTCGACCAAATCCTGCTAAATTTCAAGAAGGTATTACCGACCCAGTTCGCGCAGAGCCACTTATTTGTATTGTTGTTCCAAGCCGTGAACTTGCTACACAGATTTTTGATGAAGCTCGACGATTTTGTTATAGATCCATGCTTAGACCTTGCGTTGTGTATGGCGGTGGCCCAATAAGAGAACAAATAAGCCAATTACAAAAAGGATGTGATGTATTAATTGGCACTCCTGGTCGTCTCGTAGACTTCATAAATAGGCCTCATCTATTAACTCTTAAGCGGCTCAAATATATGATTATTGATGAGGCTGATGAGATCGTCGGGGCGAATTGGGAGGATCAGATGAAAACTATCATGAGTGGTGGTGGTAAGTTATAAATTCACAGAAGTAGAGGTTTACTAATCTCACTGTCCAATAGATCAAGAAGAAGGCAATATAAACTATCTGATGTTTTCCGCGACTTTCCCAAAGCAAGCGCGACAACTTGCAAAGGAACATCTCGCAATGAACCATCTGAGGATTCGTGTGGGTCGTGCTGGTAGCACACACGTGAATATAAAGCAAGAAATTATACATGTCGATCCTGCCCTTAAACGTAATGCTCTACAACAGTATCTCTTGAGCATGCCACCGGCACGAACCATTATTTTTGTTAACTCCAGGCGGTCGGCAGATGAACTAGATGATTTTTTGTTTAACTCAGCATTTCCTTGCACGTCGATCCACAGTGATAGAACTCAACGTGAGCGAGAGGATTCTATACGTGCTTTCCGCACTGGAAAGACACCTATTCTAATTGCAACCGGTGTCTCGGCACGTGGACTTGACATCCATAACGTCATGGCGGTCATTAATTTTGATCTTCCTTCGACAATGTATGGTGGAATCGAAGAATATTGTCATCGGATTGGTAAGCTTCTATCACAATGCAAAACTTGTTTCATTTTTTAACCACTAAATAGGTCGTACTGGACGAATCGGAAACACTGGTATTGCCATGTCATTTTTCACTCCTAGAGATGAGGATCTAGCACCTGCCTTAGTAAAATTCCTTTTGGAGACTCACCATCCAATTCCTGATTTCCTCGCTCATCATATTCCTGAAGGTTTCGATGCCAGTGGTGAAGGTAATGCTGATCTTCTTGATTTTGGAGATGATTCCGATGTCGAAGGAGAAAAGAACCAAGATGAAAATGAGAACCAAGATGAAGCTTCCAACAATGTAGATGGTAAAAACCCAAATCCCTGGAATACGAATCCAGTCGAAGGTCAAGCTTCACAGGATGCGCAGGAAGAACCCAAGGTAGCTAGCGAGAATTTATGGTAAATATGAACTATAGTGTATTTTAGATTAATTTCTTTTTTCAGCGATGCGTATATTTCTCTAGGAGCATGAATATTTAATTGACTTAGTAGCTAAGTATTTGATCAAATGCACCTTTTCAGCAAATGGAAAGATATCTTGTTAATTATTTACTAACCCATTTGTGACTGAATCTTGCACTCAATTGTATTGTTCCCATGCAAAGGAGAGTAATGACAGGTAAATTCTTTGCCTATTACATCATTACACGATATTGATTTTCTAAGTTGTGTGTAGTATTTCAACAATCATCGCTGATTGGACAAGAGTTTAAGATCTCGAGCCGATTAGCATAACTCTCTAAAATCTAAAATTGAACCTTGATTGTTTAAAACCTTTACATTTTTCTTCGCTTAATCTACTTGATCATTTCGGTAATTATGATTATATTGGACTAGCCCCTCCTTGATAATTCAATGGCGAATGACAAGTTCTAAATGTTGCGAGAATCTCTGTAATATTGCCACCAAGTTCCAGAAGCATATGGATATTAGCTCTTCTCCAAGAGAAATTCGAATCCACCGATAATAAATAGGAGCCAATTGCGACAGCTCCTGCTCTGCTAGTGCAGTACATTTTGGATCTGTCATCTTTTCCACCAGTGAAACAATCCGTCACCTCATAAAATCGCAGAATCTCCGAACCGTCATCATTTTGGCTTCGGACAGCCATGGTCCAAGCGTCTTTTTGAAATTGCAGGGATATCCATAGCTAGTTAGCTGAACTAGCGCCCTGCGCCACAATGTAATCCTATCAATATTAATATTTTTGATTTTTATGTACGGTTTAGAGGGAAGGCAAAAAATGTCACACATGAATTTCATTTCCACTGTAGATTCAAAGATTTCCTAACCTAATACAGACGAAACATGATATTCGCAACTTAAAGTATAGATTTAGGAAAGAACTACTAAAATTCATGGGTCCCCTTATAACATTACTTTCACACCTAGATAAAAACTCCATCTCCAGATATACAGTTGATGAAGGAAATCACCTACATCAATTATTCTTGGCCCACCCGAATTCTATATTTTTGCTTAAAAAATTTCCATGATATTGTACTTCTTGATTGTACTTATAAAAACAACAGGTAACGGAGAGTTCTATCTAATATGCTAACTATCATAAAGACCAATAAAATTAATAAAGTCACTAGGTACAATAAGCCCCTCTTCTACATTTGTGGCGTCACGGGGTCAAATAAAACAATTCAGATGGCGCTATGTTTTATGGTTAATGAGAAAGCCGAGTCTTATTTCTGGGCACTACAGCAATTCTCCCAGCTTCTTCATCAGGAGCATATAGAATTGCCCAAGCTGTTTGTTACCGATAGAGAAAGAGCATTAATAAATGCCTTGAATCTCATATTTCCTAATATTAGAGCTCGACTTTGTGTTTGGCACATGAACAAAGATGTTCATACTTGGATCCGTAAACGATTCGGCCATATGGAAACCCCAGGGATCGAAGAGCCAGAAGATACTGAAGCTGGAAAGAGCTTTTGGGACGCCTTCATTAAGTCAGTAAGGTCTTCAGATTTGGAAACCTCTGAAACTAGGTGTCAATCGCTTGACAGAGGAGGGGTGGAATTATTTGTGGACTATATGGTTCCGAGACTTCACCAACAAATTCGCCAGCTTTGAGATTAATAAAATTCTCCATTTTGGGGTGGCATCAATGTCTCGTGTGGAAGGCAACCATTCAAAATTAAAAAAATTGCTACAGAATTCTAGATCTGATCTATATGGATTTGTTGAGAAACTGATTCCCTGTTGAGAAGATGGGCATGTATCATTAATGCAGCACCTAGAGGAGGAGAAGAGGCAGATCTCATATTCGTCCCAAACTCCACTTTTCTACCAGGTGAATCTCAGAATTCACCGATATGCTTTGGGCCTTTTAGTGGAGCCTCTGAAAATTGCAAGGGAAGAGGTTCGAAAAATTCAAGAATGCGAGAACGAAGGGAAAAAGAGGATAATTGAACTATGCAGCGACGCTGTCCATACTATATTGGGGCTACCGTGTTGTCATGAGCTCCGGGATACTCTCCTCCCTGGAGATGATTTGACAGTCAACAACTTTCATCGTCATTGGCACATACCTTATGAAATTTCGGAATTCCTTGATCGACCCGAGCCTATCCTGGAATCTCTTACAACATCTTGTCGAAGGAAGAATGTTAATAAATAGAAAGGCACAGGTAAGTTCGGCAAACGAAGCTAAGTATTACGTGCCGAAAGAATATGTAAAAATTCACGTTACAGAGTTTCTATATTAAGTAATAAGCCATCTGGTAGTTCTTTACAGATTCTACTTTTAGAGTATGATGCCTCCATTCCAACTCATCTATAACTGCTATTCTTGTGTTACCAGCGGAGATACTAAGTCGTGTATTTTCTAGTAGATTTAAACATTGAAAACAAACAGTTGTTAAATCTAAGTAACCTCAAGTTAAATTTTTAACTTACAATGGGAAGCTGTCAATAAAATGCCTTTTTTCGTCCTCAATTCAGCATGCTACGTACCCATTAGATATATCGCTAAAATTTCAATGCTACTATCACTCACTCACTGTTTATATATTCATTCGTGATATTCAAATAGAAGCAATTCAAGTTTTTTTGTGAACTAAAAATATTGGATTTCAAATCTTGATTTTAAGAAATTTTGATTTCTATTACTCTTTTTGTTGTCCCAGGCAACGAAAATTGATTATAAAACTTTTCACCAATTAGAGAAAATATTACAGCCAGGAGTGTATTATGAATTTCATAAAACCACATTCATAATTCTATCTAGTTATGTTGTGGCGCAGGGTGCTAGTTCAGCTAACTAGCTATAGCTAGCCCTGTAAGGTACCCATGTAGAACGCTAATCCTTATCTGGACTCGCTCATGTCTCAGCCCTGTACCCATCTAATCAACATCAAATATTCGGACAAGATTGCCTGGCCAACACGAGTGACAATTGATAATTTGTTTGGCTTAAAATACGAGTGATTGTGTTCACCTTTACAGTATCTTATAGATATATTACAGTCTCATAGCTATTTAAACACTTGACGTTTCTTTTGTCTAATTATGTTCAACCAGGAAACGTAGGCACATTAGGATTTAATAAAGATATAAGTTTGTAGAGTGATCCTTAATATTAACAGCAGTGTCGCAGTTTGAAGTACTAGTGCTGAATCACCTAGTAGATAAATGTAGCCAATCATTCACTAAATCTATAATGGATAAGGGTTGTGAAATTGAGTGGGTATACATACACTTGTCGATAGAGTACTTGCAAATTCTTTGAAAGCGACAGCTTCTGGCCAAAGTATACTAAGAATGTTAAAACTTAAAGCGCCTAGCTCTCTGTATATGTATATTTAATTAATTAATTAGGGCTATAGAATTAGCTTCCTAATGTTAATATCTCTATTTTCGATATACTCGTATTTTACTCTATATATTCAAAAAACATTCATCTATCGATACCAAACTCCACAGGTTCACACTCGTTAATACACATCACTAAAACTCCATAAAGAAAAAGAAACTAATTTTACATTGATAATAATAACCGAGCGTTAAATAAACAATTACATAATTCCTTTTGTTGATATGTATATGTTGTAATTATGTGGGTCCATTGTTAACAAAGGACAATGATGATTGACTCAAAAAATAGTTTTTTAGTTCTGCAAGTCTAAATAATAGATTAGAATCACAAAGAAGCTCGTCAAATGCTAGCTGTAGATTGTGTTAGGATTCCTTTTTATAGTCAGCGGTCCATGTAAATAGCACATGTAATTGGTTAGTCTGGTTTTTGTAAAAGAGGTTTAGATAAAGCTGTTTGGTAACATTTGTAACAATTAAATGATTCTGACCTATCTACAATGTCCCAGTTATTCTTCGAGGATATCTATTTCCTTAAGGCTTCCGTCTTTATATCATTAATAACCTCCCTTTCTTGTCATCTCAATGATTCAATAAGTGTAACTATCATCCTGGCTCAACCCTAGAAGCACTTCGATTCTTGACAGATTGCACATTTGAAACCAGCGTCCTCAATTTTCCATTATTTTATATTATCCTTATCATATTAACATGTCAAATATTTCCCATTGTTACACCGTCTAAAGAAAGAATGTATTATTCTCTCTTACTCGTCAAGCCTGGAAGGAATGTGTGTCAAAACTTCAACGACAGTAGTGGCCTCAGGACAGATATGTGAAGGCTTGGATAGACATGATCCTACTCCTTTTCACATAAATATATGCCTCTACAGAATTATATCTACCATCAGATATCCTTGTTCACTTTACCATAACTACAAAATATACTTCGCTCAACTATCGGTGATTGAAATTTTATAACCTTTAACAGGTTATGAGCTCGGCTTGCTCATCTTCCGTTTCTGATATATAACCTACAAAGTTGAACAATCGCTAACCTTTGACAATTCTGACTCTAATCTTTGAATTCAAAATGAATTCTACAAAAAGTTTTTTCGCCAAACTCGCCAGCGCATCCAACCATCAAGTATGGACCATCAAAATGAAATCATACCTTATTGCCCAAGATCTATGGGCGGCTATGGAAATTTCATCGACCACATCTTTGACAGATAATCTGAAGTCCACAAATTCAAAGGTTATATCTGTGATAATTCTTTCCTGTGAAGATCACATTATTCGAATTCTATCCCCAACGACTTAGCAGTCAATGTTTAGAGAAAACTGCGAAAATTATATGGTCAAGTGGGATTCAGCGCTCGACATCTCGCTTTCCAGTCTCTTGTATCTACAGATATCGCATCTTGTGAAAGCATGGATCTTTTTATAGATCAGTTTCGATCAAATGTCAATACTCTATATCAAATAAAATCGTCGACCCTTGTCCAATGGCTTTTGTTATCCATATTCATCAGCAACGTTTCAAGTCAGTTCGGATCCTGGGCTTAGTCACTTATACATGAAGTTCGCTCCAAATCGATTCCCGAAGACTCAAACTCATACCTTGATGAAGTAATTGCAAGCTTGATTGATCAAGCAAGAAGGATGGGTTATAATAATGAGAACTCAGGCACTGCTATGACAGCACCAAAACCTACAAAGGCCAAACCAATTTGCAAATACTGTGGCAAAATCCATAAATGAGAAAATTGGTGGCAGGAATTTCCCGAGAAGAAACCTACTGCTCGACTTTCAAAGACACTTACCTCTTCGAGTACAGAGAATCAGAACAATTATTTCGATCAATATTCTCCATCTAACATTGCGTTTCTCTCTCAGCATCATCATGTCCATTACATACTTGGATCCTCGACAGCGGGGCTACACAGCATATGTGTAATGAAAAGTCTTTATTCAGCAAATTGTAACCTTTTTCGACATCCATTACTATTGCAAATAACAGCAAGATGAATGCAATCGGAAGGGGGGAAGTCAAGCTCACCACTCGGAATGGAACGTCCTTTACACTCGTCAATGTGCTTTTTGTGCCTCAACTAGCCTCCAATCTTCTTTCGGTTAGTTGTGCAACACGCCATCCACTCATGAAGTTTAATTCTGTCAATGGAGAATCTCATATTATGTTTCAAAACATTCTCCTCGCTACAACAAAGCAACAAAACTCTCTTCTTATCTTGGAAACCGACAGTGCTCATGCTTTTACATCTCAATCACAATCTGTCGACAGTCTCACATGGCATAAACGGTTCGGCCATATAAACGAGGAATACATGACCAAAGAATCAATTCAGTCAACAATGGGTCAAGTTAGCAAATTTACATGTGAAACGCGCATGAGGAACAAGTCAACTCGTGTCATATCTAGAAAACAAGTTATCAAAGCAAAACGGCCATTAGAAAAATCCATTCAGATTTGGCTGGTCCGATCACTCCAGCATTACTTGGCGGAAACAAATATGTCGAAACGTTCACAGGCGACTACAATTGATTCTCGTGGGTGTTCCCTTGAGATGAGAAATCTCGCTGCCTCGATATTTTTAAAATGTTCAAAAAAGGCTGTGGAGAACGAATTGAATGAGAAAATTACCTTTATGCTCTACGACAATGGGGGTGAATATTCAAGCAATGCATGGAAAGAATATGTTAAACAAGAGGGTATTCAAATTCTATATACTGTTCCCCATACGCCGGAACAAAACGGAGTCGCTGAACGGCTAAATCGAGGCATCTTCAATATGACAAGATGTTTTCTTAACGACTCACCAAATCTTGTTAAACCATTTTGGGCAGAACTTGTCAGAACTGCATGCTATATAAAGAATCGAGAACCGTCAAGCGCAAACGAAATCTTTAAATCGTCCTATGAGATATTGTTCAATCGACAGCCATCCATCAATCATTTCCGTGTCATTGGTTCGTCATGCTACAGCAATAAAACCAGAAAATAAACCAGAAAACTAGATGAAAAGGCAACAGAATGTGTATTGGTTGATTACGAGTCCGAGAACATAATTCGAGTATTTGATCCAATGACTCGTAAAGTTTTTCGATCCCGAGATCTTGTGATAAAAGAAATAACTCCAAAATCAAATGATAGGAACTCATTAGCGGGGACAAATCTTGAAGTTGAGTCCAATCAAGCCTCACAGCAGAGTGAAAGTAATATGGATCTGATATATCCAAAGCAAAATCAAAATCACACGCCTAGCATTAACATACCAACTGATAAAACTAAACACCAATATTTCACAACTCCTACTCCCAGATTAGACATGAGCTTCCAAGCACAATATTATACTGCAAACTCTGATCAGCAGACGTAATCGACATTACAATCAAACCTACAACATGACACTTCTGTGGATGAGCTCGCTAATCCATAGTACATAGCAGATCCTTATAAAGATCCATTCTATCCAAAAGCTTTTGTGAGCAGATGTTTGGATTCAGCCGATTCCCAAGGAGAATATCTTCCAGAACCATTAGATCAAGCTGTGACGGCTGGTTAGCCGATTTATCCCTGTAGCATATGCTGTCCAGCATATGCCTGCATAGCACGCTTAGTGTCAGACATTGTGTTGTCA